>JACEVL010000409.1:0-220000 GCA_020284085.1 Aporrectodea caliginosa | reverse complement strand
ATTATCGGTTGATCTAAGTTTCAGCATAATCGCCGTGAACAACATTTCATGGGGCGGAAAACGCCAACGCAATATCTGAGCCTAAATATCGGCCCAGAATATAAGCCGAAACACAAACGATGATACATGAATGGCCGAACGAACACGACGAAGTCGAAAGACGTGACGGGTTCAGACAGATAGACAAAATAAAATATTTGTAATAAGCGCAACGTTATTTTATTCGTTCAATGATTGACGTAAGTAGCCATTTTGTAACGTTATTGTGTAGCAGGGCACCAGCGCGTCGAATGTCGACGGGTTTTTCCAAGTAGAATTTTTTATCTTGTTTGGGTAATTATTGTTTTACGTGCTCTCGATATTTCGCTCTTTTTTCACGTTAATTGTGTATAATATTCGTAAATATTACAAGAATTTAGTGTCGGACACATTTTTGACCGTATGTGTTGTAAAAGTTTTAAATAAATATAAGTTTTAAGCGAATCGAGTGCGTCTTGGTAGGCGCGACATTTTGTTTGTGGCCCACTTAACACGTATTACGTCATTTCGACAACCATTTTCTCTGTAACATGTTCACGGTTTTGTAAAGTTTCGCTACATCGCTCAGGTATCACAGCAAATCGTTGCCGAAAACGTAAAAATAATACGATCAAAGGTAAACGTGTAGTTTAGCGTCGTAAGTTATTCGCCATTACTTGAGTTTCAGCGTTGGTCGAATACAAGTTGGATTGACGAAATTAATTCAGCCAGCTTATAGTATCTATACTACAAGATACGGTAAACATTTAGAATCGGGTGCTAAGGTTTTCTCCCGTCAGTTTAGGCGTCGTGAGAGTCGGTTTTGGTAAGGTTACGCGTCGTGAGGGTTTGGCAGGGGCAGGGTTAGGGTTAGTGTCGTCATTAGAAAACATGGTATCTTCCGCGCAGCATGCCAAAACATACCGTCAAACGCCAGTAAACTTACACACACCCTTCCCCCGATAAATGTTTGCCTATTAAAGATACTGTAAGTTCGCCAAGAAATTCTTGCTAAATAGAAGTCGTATTGATGAAAATTATTATTTTCTTAAATAGATATGGGATTGATGAAAAGAATCTTGCTTATATAAAAGCTGGATTGATGAGAGATAATTCTTAATTAAATAGAAGTTGTATTGATTAAAAATTATTCCTGCTTAAATGGAAGCTGGAATGATTGCAACGTTTGTTGTTTAAATGGAAGTGGTATGGGTGACAGAATTCTTGCTTAAATAGAAGTTGGATTGATGAAATATAATAATGCTACAATGGGTGAATAATTTACAATGCTAAACTACATGTATACCAGATAAAATGCGTTTTTATCGCATTATTTTTATGATGTGTTTTATTTATTTTTTTTTTTATTTGGGAAGGTAAAACAATTGCTAATTAAACACTTTCCCGACTACTGCCAATCTGAATGACACTCCCGATTAGGCTGAACTAGCTATAACGTAAGAAACACTACTGCGAAAGTCTCCAAAAACCCAAAGGTGTATCTTACAAGTACCTGGTAGTGCCCGGGATGTCTGAGAATAACCAGATTAATTACAGTAGCATAAAAAGCTTCTGGCATTCATGAGCAAAGTTGTCCTTGGGGCATAGCATTTTGGCAGCAGTAGGAGTAGTAGTTCATGTTAGTAGTACCGGTAATTTGTTTTAAAAATAGTTACAAGTAACTAGTATTTGCTGATGGTATGGGATTTTAGGCACTGTAACCCTTTTGCCTTTGCAGTGCCACACATTGTGTAAGTTCTATATAGATTGTGATTTGTTTCAGATACACGACGTAAGTCACTGATGGCTGGAATCATGAACGACAGTGGTCTTCGAGATCTGCACATGCGTTACAACAACGAACAGGAAATGCAATGCGACGTTAGTTTATTTTGCACTTGTTTGGGTGTTAATGTGTGTATGTGTTTATTCTGTCAGTAGACTATAGACAACGTGACTCCCACAGTAGTTAGAGTTATAGAGAATTTCCTGTGTAATAATAAATACATTTCTTGACCAAGTAGTATTAGTACACAACTTGAATTAATGAAGCATTTATTTCCTTGACGTTTTTAATTTACGATTTCATTACATTTCTACTTGTTTGAGAAAATCTGATGTGTTGTATCTGAATTCTAATATAATTGTTATGAGAGCAAAGAATTTCTAATTATTAGTAATATTAATAGTGACTTAATTACATTACAGTTAGATTTGAATTGATGATATCTTTTCTTACTGTTTCAAAAAGGATTCTACAATTGATGACTCAGGAATTCAGCCGACATATTCTACGACAGCTTCTGACTGGAATGGGCAACAGAGTAAGCAGTTTATATACTGAGAATTTATAATTTACACATTTTTACAGTCATAGCTGATAGTCTTACGATATGTAGACGTGTAACAAGACAAGCTGGGAGGTTGAAAACAGCGCCCTGTTGTGGGAGCGCAGTGTTCATGTTTGCACCTCAGCTAAATGATCATGAAACTCCATCTGAGGAGTTTTTAAAGATTAAACAAGTGTGACCTTTGCACTTTACCTTTTCAATGGTTTGTTTAAGAGTGCAGCTTGCCTGGGAAATTATCATTTAGCTCCGTTTTTACATGCACATCTTTGAATTCATTATTTGGATAATTCATTCTCTTTTGGTTGATTTTCTGTGTTCCAGGCTATTCATCACCAGCAACTTATTCAAAGTCACATTCTAAGGGCTCAAAGAAAGTGAAGTCAGAAGATGGTAGGGATGAATTTTTTGCTTAAATGACATTAGTTGAATATGTACTTTTGTGTGTGTAAGATATGCCTTGATTACAGTGCATTTATTTTAGCGCATTTGACTTTTGTTTAAATTATGTATTTATTGCTTGAGGCTATCTGATATTAAGTAGACATTCATGTGACGTAATAAAAAATCATAGCACTGGCAAATTTTTTTTATTAACCAGTGTAATGTGGTAGCCTACATGAAATCTGTCATTTTATGAAGACAAACTTGAAAACAAAAGTAATAAACTTACTTTAATAATGGCATAATAAATTGTGCTGTTTCTTAATGAGATCCGTTAGAAATTGGTTAAATGTGACAGTGCTCAACAACAATAGAACTGTTTCAAGATGTAGGAAGTAGTGTCACGTACCATCTTTGCACGCATTATTTGGATCCTTGAAAGGAATGTTCGCAGGCCAATCGGCCGGCCTCTCATCCCACAAGTGTTTCACTGAAAAGAAGAAAGCACGTTGTCCTTTTACAGAAATTATAGTTATTATAAATAGAAATGTATATAGTGCCATAAAGCAGCCATATCTAGAAAAGGCCTATTAAGAAAATCATAATGGTTAAACAAATAGATAATTACATACTGTTACTTAGAATTTTTAATTGTGTTTGAAGCTGACGAAGATATAGACATCGACAACTTTGTACACCAAGATGTCCAGCGTATTCCCGTCAAGACTTTGCGAAAAGTCATTCCTAAACTTCGCATTGCCGTTTACTGCGCGGATAGTCTCACTTCAGGAAAGCGAAAGTGTAAGATACACTGCTTGCAATTTGGGTCTTTGTAGCGAGTTCTGTATTAGCGGACTAAATCGTGTGAATCCAACATTTAATTTAATTAAGCGATACAATTTGGCCTTCTTATAATTAAAACTGGTTTTAAAGCATTGTTTAAATGGCTACAAAAGGGATTGTTATGAGGTGGTCCATTGTGTAAGAATTGATTTATTGAAGTGTTTGTTAATGTTAGAAAATATACGCTCTATGGAGCATGACTGCAGCCATGTTTTGATTTTACTACAGAACTTTATATATATATTTAGATTGTTCTTTTAGTATGAGATTAAAACAACGTGCTTTCTTCTTTTCAGTGAAACACTTGTGGGATGAGAGGCCGGCCGATTGGCCTGCGAACATTCCTTTCAAGGATCCAAATAATGCGTGCAAAGATGGTACGTGACACTACTTCCTACATCTTGAAACAGTTCTATTGTTGTTGAGCACTGTCACAGTTATTTACTGTATTTGATTGAAAATGAAAATATCAGAGTCTTAAATATCTACACATTCATTTTTTGATGAATCTGATTAGATATGTGTTTGAGAGCAGCGCAGTTTTCATATGCATGTATTGACACATTAAAATTTATTTGAATTGGCATGAGAATAGTTATGAAAATTAGCCCAAATAGAGTAGTCAAAGTAGATTAGTTGATCAATGTCAGAATACAGCTATATGCTTAAATAATTAGTAGATCTTAGAATGTCGTCTGATAATTTTTATCGTTTAACTCTAGACCTGACGTTAAATTTGATGTCGGGGTTAAATCCAGTAAGTTTCATATGTAGAACTTGTAATACTGATCCTGTTTTTCACAACAAACTCCTACTGATTCTGGCTTATTTCGTACTATTTGTGGGGATTCATGTCATGTTCTCCGAGGAATCTTCCCACCTACACAGCAAATCAAATATAACTTACGTCCTAGAATTCACAACTTTAATCTCCCAATCAATGATAAATGTAATTACATACCACGTATCTTGTTTAAAGATGCATATTAATTAATTGTCTTATAATTA
This sequence comes from Aporrectodea caliginosa, assembly GCA_020284085.1. NCBI lineage: Eukaryota > Metazoa > Annelida > Clitellata > Crassiclitellata > Lumbricidae > Aporrectodea > Aporrectodea caliginosa. The sequence goes on along the minus strand of JACEVL010000409.1, from coordinate 215,399 downwards.
TAATTACTTGTATTTGTCTAGAATTATTAACGTTAGCCTGACTCTTTTAGCTAATTGTGTTACTTGTAACCTGTTGCGTTTTGTCAACTGGATTATTTTGAAATTAAACGAATATTGATTGAGGTACACTTGAACATCATTATAGAAGAAGAAGAAGAGCAGTACCTTAAGCTAGCCAAGAGGTGGCCATGGGTATGAAGTGTTAGCGACTTCATTTCCTTAGCATTGGCATATGAGAACGGGTGGCCAATCCTCTCCCTCGCTGTCTCATTTTCCCACCGACAGTATACGGTCGGTGTACTCATTATAGTCGAGTTGGCTAGGGGGTGCAGGTGTAGCAGAAATCTTGAGCCAAATATTTGCCACCACATTGTTATAACTATCCTTTTATTGTACTGTTTTGCTTACAGTGAAAAAGCCAGGCAAGGATGAGCTGGGACCGATGTTTAATTTTCTCAAGGCCAAGTACCTTGAGACTCAAAACAGTCTTCATCAGGTGAGTACAAAGAGCTGGATAACTTAGTAACTCAGTCCTAAACTAGGCACTCCAAGTAAATGACAAATGTATGCACATAGAAATTGTTAAATTTCTTGAAGAAGTTGCAGATGACAGTCTATCCTTCATGTATTAGCATAGTTAATGTTTGTACATAAACTATAGTAACTATAGTATAGTCATGTATTAGCATAGTTAATGTTTGTACATAAACTATAGTAACTATAGTATAGTCATGTGTTAGCATAGTTTGCGTTTGTATGTTACTGTAGTGTGGCTTTGTGTGTCGCCTTGATATGTTATCTTAGTTTTCCTTTGTGTTTCTTCAGAGTGCCACAGCCGATGCATCTGAGTCTGATTACTCCTACAGTCACCAGGTGATCGCCGAGAGTTCAACAGACAAGGAGTCGGGCTTCTTCTACTCGTCTGTATCCAACAACCCCATCCTCCCACAGATACACTTTGAGGCCCAGTCAGCCGACCAAAACCAGTTCCTCATCAACCCCAAATCGGAACCTTCCCCTTACGTCGACATCGGGGAACTGATGAACCAGGATGTGAAGCACCCGTTCGCAGGGGGCCAACCAATGGTATCGATGCAGCCACGTCTGCCGGCCGCCGTGTCAAAGCCGCAGCCGGTTGTCGAGCTTTACAGCCGACTCGATAAAAAGTATTCTGACGTCGTGACGCTGAGTGCACTGGATAACAGGCAGAACGTTATGCAAGTGCTGTCGGAAGTGGAGCAGGGTTAGTTCGAAGACGTTTTTGGCTTGCTTTAACCCTTTAACGACGAGCTGCATTGGTTTTTCCATACATTTTAGTACACGCTCGTCGTTAAAGAGTCAAAACAACATCATGGGATAATTGTATATTGTAAACATTCAGGGTTGTTGGTGGTTTTTTAACATGATTTCTTAGTGAGAAATGCTGAGAATTGTTTATTATGAGAGTGACTTGGTCCCATCATATGTTAGCATAATTTGCTTTTGTATATAACATCTTTTACCAGTATGTGCTAAACTAGTTTACCTTTATGTATTAGAATAGTTAACATTTGTATGTTACATTGATTCTTTTAGGCTTCTTGACGATCATTAACCTGTTTTGCTCTTTATTTCAGCCGTGATCAAAAAACTGTATGAAGAAATCACGCCAAACGACACGCGCGTCTGCCTTATGTTTCTGGACGCTGGTCACCAGATGGAAGCACTGCTCGACGTAATGCTTGTACTGCGTCAAGTCGACATCGTGTTGCTTCAAAATGGCTGCCAGGAAATCATCAGTAAGCTATTTCCTGATTTCTGTTTAACAGTCTGTGTTCCGATTTGGGAACAATGAGTTCTATGTGACTGTAAAATCTGGCGCTAAAACAGTTCTCTTTATTTTACAGTTGTATGTGGTTTGTAATTTGCCCACTGAGTGCCTCTCAATGTACTCCAAAAGAATGCTATTTATTGATTCTTACACATGTGCAATCAGTAAATCTGAGACTCATTCATTCATTCATTCATTCATTAGGAGGTTTTAGAGTGCCCCTTCAAGACCTTCGACTCAGGAGTGCTCCCAACCCAACCCCGGCTAAAACAGAGCAGTCTTAAGGTTGCAATAGAACAAGGTCGAATGGACTCTGAGTTATTGGCGATGTGTCGAACCAGTGTGTAAACACGCCAAAGTGTCACCTATATCAGCGGTTTTCAAACTTTATTTTTATTGTACCCCCAGGTACAGAAATTGAATTTTGGCGTACCCCCAACAAGGTCATATAAAAAACAACATGCGAGCGTGAAGTCCCCTTGCAATTAACAACTCCTTTTAATCATTGGTGCAAACCGGGTACGGTATTAGTCATAGGTGGAACATTTTTAAAGTAATATAATGTTCACTTAAGAATGTAGTTATAGCCTATCAACAAAAAGGAAAAATAAAATCACTACTAGAAAGTGTTAATGTGAGCAGTGGGCTTGTTTTGACAAGCACATATTTACAATATCTGGTTTAATATTCGTCAATTTCAAACGCAACTCTGGTTCGAGTTCAAGCTTGTTCTGCATTTGTTTTTGATCGCAAGTATAGGCCTAGCTGAAAAATCTGTTTCACACAAATATGACGTGCTGAAAAGAATCAAACATTTTAAAGCTCGGCCAGATATTAATCCATATTCAGCTCTTCGTTTCAGCCGAAAATCACACAACATGTCTTTCTTGAATTCGTTCTTCAATCCACCATAACATGATAGTTCAACAAACTGGTCTCTTTCCTGGACTGAAAAATCGGCCGGCAACAATAGGCTACATCCGATGGCATAAACTCATAGACATGTACAGAAATAAGCGAACGGTGGACGTAGAATAGCTAGGCCTATAGCGAGTGAAAGAAATAAGGACATGAAGTCCATAAACTTATAGAAAATTTAATTTTTTTGAAATTTTTCGCGTACCCCTTAGCGACACCTGGCGTACCCCCAGGGGTACGCGTACCACAGTTTGAAAACCCCTGACCTATATTACTTGTGTGCAAAATGCCTTGTCGTTACACACTCTCGGCAAGTTCAAACCCACGATCGTCGGATTATAGACACATTGCAATACGAACAGACCAGCCTGTTAGAGTTTACGAAGAATGATCAGTTTCCTGTATGTATGTGTGTAGATAGACACTATTGCACGTTTTAAATACATCACACAAGTGAGGTGCTATAGTCGAGCTATGATTGTGTGGCTGAAGAAGGCCTTTGGTTTCTGGGTTTCCGTTTTGTGCAGAAACTGTCAACACTGAGATGTGCACAGTTGCGAGTTGAAGATGTAGATGTATTTATTTACAGATTTAGTTACACATGTAGGCAGACAGGCAGGCAGGTTGCATCTATTTAGCTCTATTGGTTAGCTACGTTTAGCGCCTTTGTTAGGTTCTTGTGAGGCGCTATATAAATGACCATATACATACATACACGTATTCTGTGTATTTGTAATGTAGCATAATGTAACAGAGGGTATCGGATGATATCTGTTTAAAAACGTATCTGACTTGCTTCCTCTATATACAAACTGAGTTTTTGAACACAAGCCAGTAATGAAATCTTTCTTTTCTTTCAGAGAAATTCAACACCCAGAATGTGGTGAGTAACAGCGGCTTATTCAATTTCTACTATCTTGGCATGTTATTTTCATCCGTTAAACAAAGAACATTGCGGAAGAAGCTTTCATGTTATTTACATCTGCTAAACAAGAGATTGCAGAAAAGTGTCCATGGATGTTATTTACATCCACGAAACAAGAAACCGTGTCAGTGCCCTTGTGAGGCAGTTTAGTGCCTTTTTGAGGTTCTTAAAGTAAATATCCAAATTTTTTAACACCTGAATTATTTTCTTTTTAAAGAGGTGCTATGCAATTTTTATCGCAATAACAGCTACAATGCACTAATCCGAAGTCAGTAACAAGCACATGCATATTGTTGTAATTTTTTATTTTTGTGTGATAACATGATGATCTGTGAATCAAAGAAATAAGTAATTAGAATTCTAAGACAATAAGTTAAAACAGTTTCCTGCCATCTTATGTTTCAGAACTTCGTGTTTGAACATCTGCATCCACCACTGACTAAAAGAGACCCACTGCTGCCCAGCACTATTATACTGTCTGATGATATGTCAGACGATGAGAAGATGGAAGACAACATCCTGTTTGACCTTGGCCTCTACGACCATGGAAAAAGTCGAAAGACGGATTTGAAGTCTAGCAATTTGGAAAACGTCAGTAACGTTCAGCTGTTCAAGCCAAGGAGAGGAGCTGAGGAGGTGCTTTTAGACAGCGGAATGGGTATACAGACACGGACACAGTGAGTGTGACATTGGTGTAATTGGTGTAACGTGTAATCATTGGTGTATTATGTAATCATTTGTGTAATGTGTAATCATTTGTGTAATTGGTGTAGTGTGTAATTATTTGTGTAATTGGTGTAATGTGTAATACAATGGTTGATTGGTTTACTCTTGCCTTGCATCACAGAGTGTGTGGGTTTAACATCCTCTGAGATAATTGCCGGTACTGTGCTGTGCCAAGATCTGAGCTGGTTCACAATGCACAGTTGCGTAGAACCATAGATAGCTGCATTTGATATTGATGCTTCTGGTACATATAAATATAATATTAGTACTGGTTAAATAAAAGAAGACACAAAAATACAAGACATAAAGAAATGAAAGGGCATATGTTGTGCTCTCTGGTGATATTCATTCATTCATAGCGGAGATTTTTATAACGCCCTTCAAGGTTATCTACTCAGGAGCGCTCCCGACTCAACCAGTAAATATTCATATACTTGAGTTTTCTGCGGTTATCATCCTAGAAATGTTGTTTGCTATAATTGTTTCCTGACAATTGTATCTCTGATTGTTTCCTTGTCTTATATTAACTTCTCGGCCAGGAAATTCCATGTGCTGTGAAGATGGTATAATTCACAAGCAATCATTATACAACCTCGTCAGTGGTTTTGAGATATTTCTTTGAATGTTTTTAGGGTAATGCAACCGTCGTCACCAGAATCAGTTGATGGCAAGTCATCATTTGCCATGGTGCCAGTGAAAGGAATGCACGTCGTAAGTCCTCCTCCGAAGCTCAACGATCAAGATAAGCTGGACAGGATCTTAAAAGACCTGCAAGATCCTGCTGGCACCAAAATGTTACAGCTGATGAACCACTGTAAGGGTCTCATTTATCTATTTCTCTGAGGCACTTATGTATATATTCGTTTATTATTAAATCACATGGGTTGACACACTGCAACGAGGTACACTGAACATTCATGCCTCTAACCGGGATTAAATGAAAATAAAATACGGTTTGACATGGGGTTTACATAGAAAGCAGGCCTAGGGAATGAACTTATATAAACGTTTACCGGTTAAACTGAATCTCAGGGACAAAAGTTTTCTCGGATTTTCATTTGCGTAAGGCATCTGAATAGTTTTTTATGCGGAAGAACTTTGGGTATTTTGTCTACTGATAAACGGAGTAGAATACTCGGACTATTTTACTGAATACTTGCGCTTCTGAAGAATATTTATAGTTTTCTGTCTGTAAAAACTGGATGCTGATGTCTGGCGGAATTATTGCAATGTATATATTTAATTATTTATAGGTTGTCACAGTATTTTTACTTGTTATAAAACATTTGCTCATGACGTTCAATTCCGAATTTATTAACATTTTATTATTACTCTTATTATCGTAAATGTCGTAATTTGTTTTTGTAGTTGTTATTAATCATGTTGACCAGGTAATAATTTACAGCTTTAAACTGTCTGCACCTTAAGACTCAGGCGAAGAAATTTAATGAAAGCTCTCCTCTGCTACTGCTGAGGTTTGAATCCGTGTAACTGTTGGGGGTCTTAGCCAGGTCTGAAGATCTTAACAACTCTGGCAATCTTCACAGGAGTATTGATTTTTGTATACATGAATTAAAATTGTTTTATAGATTTGCATGAGGGCTCTGCTACTACTAATCTTCACGCCAACAAAGAACATTACACGGCGATGGTTGACTGTGATGCAATGCTGGAAGACATCAGTGACATCATTAAAGAAGACCATTTTCTACTTAACCCGCTACAGGTAGGCAATTGATTTCTTAATTAGCATGCTAATTGGTTTATTTGGTTTGATTTATTTGGTATTTTAATTAGGATGCTAATTGGTTTATTTGGTTGATCAGGTTTGATAATTATATTTGTAATTAGTAACTTCTATTGTGCTGGTGTCTGAAGAGGACCAAGCACAGAACCCTGTGAAACACTGCATGCCAACAAAGTACCAAGATGAATAATTGCCATTTAAGTACACGGATGGAGTGTGTGGACTAAGATAAGTACTAAACTAATTAGTTGCAGGACCAGAAATAAAATATAGTTCGACATGGGGTTTACTTAGAAAGCGGGCCTAGGTAATGAACTTATATGCACCTGCAAAGTCACAAACCAGTGTTTGAGACAATGAAGAAGAGAATCATCCACAGTATCAAACGCAGCAGACAATTCAAGAAGACCAAGTGCTGTCACCTTACCCTGTCTGTTGAGCATATGATGTCGTTATGAACAGTAAGAAGTATGTTGAGTGAAACTTACGATATGCAGACTGAAAAAGATTAGTGAGTTTGATTGATAGGTGAGTTTGAATGAGAGTCGCATTTGGAGAGCTGCTGTACACATTTTAATTGCAGTTAGAAATACACGGGAAATGCAACACGTGAAGAGTCTGTCATCACTGTGCTGTATTTTAAACTACCTGACACTGCATTGTTTTTTCTAGGTCGATTGTGCGAGTTGGTGCCAAGAGACGGGAGACGGGCAGATTGATCGACACAGTCAGCTTCTGCCCAGTAGTGCCTCAAGTGCCACAAGCGTTATACCTTCGATGGTTGAAGACCTTTCATGTGCTGGTAAATACTGCCTAACTGCTTAAAATTCGTGTTTTAAAGGCATGCTTGAAATATTCAAAGAAGAGAACTGTATTGCAAGAGTGTTATTGTTTTGCTTCTTCACCAAATGAACGAAATTGAGCTGCGTTGCTTGGTTTTTCCTTAAAGTTGACCAGTCAGTCGTTGGTGGTCTTGTGTGCTTTACTTGTGTTAGGTGGCACTGTAGAAAATGTTTACTGGTTCAGTTTATGGTAGAATTTTCTGGTAGAATTTTCTGGTTTAACTGCACGGTTTGATTCACTTTTACATCGATTTCCAAAAATTCACCTGGTCAGATGTTTCCATATAGGGTAAATTCTAGGCTGCGGTTTTTAACGATTAATTAATTGATTAGTCGTTAACATTTTTAATCGATTAATATCGGTTTGTTCGAGTAATTTTGTTACTTATTTCATGATGTTGAGTGGCCCATTTCCGAGGTAAACAATATGATGAACGTTGATAATGTGAAACTTTTGAGTGGAAAATTAAGCGAGCATTTTGCAGTTAAGGTAAATGCTGATGGTAAAGTCGAAGATGGCGACAAAATTAACTGTCTGCATTGCGTTAAACAGTTTGCTTACAGTGGTTCAAACACACTGCTGACGTATCACCTTCAGCATGTGGAATGATTGTGAATTTTTGTAGAAAGTAGTAACTGACTCAGTGACTACATTCTAAACAGTTTTTCATGCTTTACGTAAAAGATACAAAATTAATCGAATTTAATCGATTAATCAAAGATAAATTTTGGAGATTAATCGATTAATTTCTTTTCATCAGTACCAGTCCTAGTACGTGTCATTGCCTTGGGTCGTTGATCATCTTCTCTGGAATCTTTTGTTCAGATTCTGAGAGCGAAGACAGCGATAACTCGATGCCGTCAAGGATGCTTGGCTTTGGCAGAGGACCAACCGTAGGAGGTATTGTTGAACTTTGATCAAATCTAAAAATTCTTAGCTCCTTTATATTTTATGTATGTATGTATATTTATGTGTGTACAGAACGTGTGTATACATATATACGAGCACTCCTACCTACCACTGTTTATCTCCTTACATCTTTCCCTGCAGTCTTTGAGTATGCGTCTTTTGGTTGAGCCATGATTTAGCACCGTCATGAGCTCTCATGCATTCCATGTTGCTACCCCCAAGGAATGGAACCAACTTCCAATGCTTCTCTGATGCTCGAATTCTTTTCCTTCAAGAAACACCTTAAAACTCACTGGTTCTCATTGGCTTTCAAACTTCTGGATATCTAACTGCTCGTCTTCACCTGACGACAGACTAACCGCGCCTCAGATTTGCATGTCTTCTTGACTTTGCACTTGTTTACAATTTTCGTAATATGTTATAAATATTATTTTCGTAATGATACGTCTATGTGTCAAAATCCAAGGAAAGACACAAAGTCTTAGAAGTTTAGTTATAACTTCCATAGCATTTGTACATCATCACAAAATATATTACAAACTACATGCGGTATGAATGCATTTGGTTGCCTATGCAAAGGTCCTTATGCTGATGTGTAATTGTGTGGTCAGTTGCATTTGTACTGAAACTGCGATCCATACTCGTAATTCATCGTCCAAATGTAACGTGATTTGGCTTTCATCTCAGGAGTATAATTGCAGAGAGTTGCAGTTGGATTTAGCAAGCTGTGCAACTTTTCAGAAAAGATTGCTCAATTGCTGATGTCATGTCTGTGCTTCAGCAAAAATATCTGTCATATATATATATATATATTTATATATATATATATATGTGTATGAGAGTTGAAACAACAGCTTTGAAATGCATTTCAAGAGCACTCCATGCATGCCATCTAACATCCATGAAAAGTGGGAAACAGAAGTGTGACTGAGAAATGCTTTATCGTATTGTGTGTTGGTACTGTTTTGAAATGTTTTAACCAGAGTTTCTTGTTATTGTAGGCACTTCCTATACTGGCAGGGCTTTCGAGAGTTTTAATCAGTGGAGGCCCGGAAACCAATGTTGAACGAGAGCCTGGGGGACCAGGCGTCGAGGTTGTGGTGTGGGGTGTACAGGAACTGAATTTGGACAGTGAGCTTTTTACATACTTAGCTGTCATGAAACATAAATAAGTTGACTGTTACATGTGTGAGGAGATACTTTTCACTGATGTGACAGGTATTATTGAAAGTACTGTTTTTATAATTGGATCGTGCATGTACGTGACAGTATGCGATAAATATAAGCCATCAGCCTTCGATTGCATTGGGAGTATTTGATGTCATAGTTTGAGCTCAGCATTTATTTCATTAATAGCCACCAGAGTAAAAATTTTACAGGTGAATAATTCAGTACATGGTAAAGTAACAACACAAAGTAATTTCAATAGAGTAGTAGGTTCCATGATTGAAACGTGTAGGTGAGGATACAAAGGTTGCATCCAGAAGTTGTTTCTGAATGACCTTTCATTTTGTGGGTATAAGGAATAAGCTTTCCAAATTTCCTCAAACTGTGTATATTCAAAAGAAACAATTTCCTGCCAAGTTTTTCTTGAATTTTAGTTGTATGAAAGTGTGCATTTACTGACGTAAATGGTTCCGTACCATTATTATTTTTGACTCTTAAAACTTGACGGAGTGCAAAGAAGAAAGTTGAGATAATGTGTGTGAAACCGTAAAGATCCCGGTTACAATGGACTTCAGTTAATGTTGTTATTTTGTGTAATTTTAATATTTTAATAAGAACCAGCTGAATCAGATCTCAGAGGTGTCTGGCAAAATGGTAGAAAGAGGGACAGTTTATTCTGGAACTGAAATATCCTCTGTTATGTCAGCTTTGATTTATAAGGCAGCTCAAGATGAACTGCTTAATAAATACTGTTTTAATATAAAAAGTGTGTAAATAATAATAATGAATATAACAGTGATAATGTGAATAATAATGTTGTTACCGGGTTTTAGTGTCGGATACTTTTAAAATCATCTCACTATTCTAATTATTGTTATCAAGATAACAAACGAGTGCTTGCATTACAATATTACTTTGTATTTGTTGATCATGTTTTCTGAACATAAATTCAAATGCTTGTTTGGGTTTCATGATATAATATGTGTTATAAAAATTCGAAAATGACTGTCAGTTTCGCTAGCGGTGTTTGTACTTAGTGCATTCTCATGCTGGCCAAATGGGGCATCAACGTGTTTTTTAAGGTTGAAGATGTTGCCTGGCACATTCTAAACTCGGAGATCAGAGGAGTTTCCAAGGGTAGTCAAAGGAGGTCTGAGTCTGTTGGCAGAGGGTCCAGATCAAGAGAGGAGGCAGAGCAGCTGATAAAGTGGGTGTCGTTTCGGCTGAGAAGAATTGGCAGGTGGAGAATCAGATGGGTCGTGGTAGTAATTCTTGAAAAGGTGAGACTTTAGTTTTGAGTGGAAAGCCTGTGGGTGACAGATAGAGTGCTAGCACGAAGCAGATGATGGAGAGTGAGTGGCAATGAGCATGGAGGAGCCAAAAATCTGCAGAATTCGGGAGGGAGATCATTCCAGAGTTGTGGTGCAGTGACTGGGGTCGTCCATAAAGGACGTCCGCAGAAAATGACCCACTTTGGACCCCTTTCCCCCATTTCTCCGCATTTAGCCGTACCCCCCTTTGCGGACGTCTGCACGCGAAACCCAAAAAACTAACAAAATAAAACATCAACATTGTGAATAGCGTCATTAATATACTACTAGTTCTATCTTATTTACCAATAATAATAATAATACATGTAATAATTGGTAGTGACGTAACACATCAAGTCAGTCAATGGATTTCTCTCTTGGGGTTTAGTTTTACAAGTAGAGCTAGCTCGTCAGAATACGGTTTTTAGGCCATTTTAGGCGGCCGTCCGCACTGATCATAACCCCTCCCCCCCTGTCCGCATTTGGATGACCTCCCCTCATTGCGGACGTACTGTATGGATGCTCCTTGTTGGATATGGTCGAGTTGGAGAACTTGAGATGAGTAGTGACCGGGGATCGAGAAAACTGAGACAGGAAGATGATCGGTTGGAGTGGATTGCCAGGATGGTGAAGAGTTGGCAGAGATAATTGGGCTGTGAATACTGTGAAGTGGATTTGCTCAGGGTTTTTTAGCCAGTGGAGTGATTTTACGAAGGGAGTGATGTTTGGGCATTCTGATGACAGACAGCTCAGGCTAGTGAGTTTTTGATATGTTGCAGACGCTTAATTTGGGTGGATTTGAGGTTGAAGTAGAGGGAATTGCACTAATCGAACTTTGAGGGGACAGTGGAGGAAGCTGTGGTGGAGGCAGTTTTAAAGTCGAGTATGGGCTGGATTCGGCAGAGGTCACAAATGTGCATAAAGCAGGAGGAGCACAAGAAGTTGGAGATGTGGTTAGAGAAGGAGAGATGTGGGTCAAAAGCAATACCAAGTTTTGCGGACAGGGCAGTCAGAGGTGAAGGTAAGAGATGAAGAGTTAGTCGATATATATTATATAGTTGTATGGAAGGGTCAGAGGCTTTCTTGATTTGATAAGTAAGGCCTAGGATGTTTACTTCTGTTGTGGAAGGGTTAAGGCAGAGGAGGTTGGATGACGTCCATTGAGAGATTAGGTTAATCACGCTGAGCAATTGTGCGATTGGCGTTGAAAAAGAGCTTCGGGAAAAGGATTTGTTGAGTTGGGTGTCATCTGCATCAGAGGCGGATCTACATAATTTTGGGCCCTGAAGCTTGAACTGTTATGGGGTCCCTTTGCAACTGGTTGAAGGACGTAATTCCCCAGACATAATCCTCCCGGACAAAATCCCGGGACATAATTCCCCCGATTTTGCGTAGGACAAAACCACCACCCACCCCCACCCCGAGATAATCTGCCTTCTGTGCAATTAGCCCATTTCTGCATTTATTTAATCAATCAATCAATCAATATATTTATTGATCACCATGATAATAACACAGGCACATAGTTTATGCAATCATATACAGGGTGTCAATGGGTAAACTCAAAGGAACATATGGTTCCGCTATCAGGGTTGCCCTATTTACATAAGCCATTAATCAGTTGTTATATTGATGGTCACCATTTAATACAATGCAGTCATATGATAGTCATTTGAAATACATAATTGCCCAGTTTTTTTCGTTGTCAGCTGATTAAGGTATAGACTTGAGACTTGTTAATGTCGTTCAGATCTAAACTTAAGACTTGTTATTGTCATTAAGTGCTAGAGATAAGACTTGTTAAATGTCATTTAGGCCTTAAATTAGGTCTTTTTAATGTCGTTCACTTCTAGAACTAAATTTACAATGAACAACTGGTCGGCGAGATGGAACGATCGGCCAGATGGAACATCGAGGATACGCTGAGCGGACTTGGACACATTTTAAAATGTGCCGAAAATGGGCACTACAGCTATAAGACACATTTGATTTACTCTTAGGCTAATTGTTACTTTGCCGTTGCTTGTACCAATTTTGGACTAATTTGGGCCAACTAGTAGGCCCTATCCATCTTACTGGGCTGGTGTTGGGGTGATTACATCCTAGCCTGGCAGGATTATGAAGGGTGGTTATGTCTAGGGGGATTATGTCCGTCTACCTTTGCAACTACTAGACTAGACACGGAAGACACTTATGAAATTACATAACATCATACATGCACATGAAGCTCATTTTATTAACTACTCTTTCTGGTTTTTCTAGCAACATATATTCAAGTACGGTTTCGTCAAATGAGAGCCTTCTTGCAATGTCATTTGCTATAGACAATATGCATAAAGAAGTTAAGCGATCTTCAGTCATGGTAGCCCGAGATTTGTTTCTTATAAAGGATAGCTTTGAAAAATTCCTTTCTGCTGCGCAGCTCGTGTAGGTAGGCATTGTCAAGTACAGCTTAAGTGCAGTAGTGCAATTAGGGAACACTTCAATTAGGTGTTGCTCACAAATAAGCTGAAGAACTTATGCGCATTGCATTTTAGATGGAGTGTTTTCTTCTGTGTTCTGGGATTTCCTAAGACGCAAATATTCTTTGAATTGATGACACTCGCTTACTAATTTGTGTTTGATAGAATGATATCGTCAGTTTAATACTGTCTTCGGAGCCCTGAAGCTTCAGCTTCATTAGCTTTTTAGTGTCTTAACAAAGATGCTTACCGTCTCCCTCCTCCTTTATCCAGGCTTGAGACTTGCACTACCGGAGTACGGGAAGTGGCGGAGTTCGACTGCAAATCAAGCCAGATGTCAACTTTTATAGTGGAAAGATGCATTGCCCGATATAGGCCTACGTACATGTCAAGCCTTCCTTGTCCCAGGAACTACGAGAAAACTGCTGTCATGTATCGTCTTCAATACGATCACTTGTAGTTACGAGATGTAGAATGGTGGTAAACAGAAAGACCGTAGTGATCGAAGAATGCACACACAAAAGAGAACGACGATTGTTTGTAAAGGAACGAACCGTGTTGTTAGCTAGAAAGGCAATATTCGTGACATTGTCCACCCGGCGACCATCACTGCTGAAGAATCAGAGTCGGATCCCGAAACAAAGCGTTAATGTATTGCCTCATTAAGGAAGCGGTGCACCTCTGAACCTTCCGTGGTTGAGGGAACGACGCTATAATAATTATGGGCAGAGACATTAGACTACATTAGACAACTGCATGGGGCCCGATAGCGCATTGGATAACATCTGGCGTAGAGAGCAGTGTTGTGCACGAGACCAAAATTCCAAGACCAAGACCGAGACCAAGACCGCGTGGTTCAAGACCAAGACCGAGACCAAGACCGCATGGTCCAAGACCGAGACCAAGACCGCGTGGTCCAAGACCAAGACCGAGATCAAGACCGCGTGGTCCAAGACCGAGACCAAGACCGCATCATCCAGGACCAAGATCTAAGCCTCAAGACCATAAACGCAATTCTCAGTTGTAGTGTTACATATTCCCATTATTCATATCAGATGCTTATTATATTAAATTTTATAGTTATGGTTTTTGTCCCCAAGTCTTCGAGGTCTCATGAAGAGCACACTATAGCTAAAGACACTCTCGGTAGGTGCAGGTGTTGCAGAATTAAAAAAAACTTTGCCAGCAGAGAAAAATTCCCAACCAAATACCTGATCTGCATCGCTTACCCGCCTACTGATTTTGCCTCGAGAAACTGCATCAGTGTAAGTCTAACTAGTCACTAAAGCACAAGAGGTCATGGTTAAGTGTGCCTCAACGTTTTCTTGTCGCTTCTGATAAGAAGCGAACAACGCGGTCCTCTCTCGCTTTGTCCTATAGGCGGATCGTCGCATGAATTCGAAGCTATCTCAGAAGTCCCTGAATAACCGAAAATATCGACAGCATTTAACAAATAATCCACTTAGTTCCTACCAAAGGCCAAACCAAATGCGCAAGACCAAAACCAAAGGCGAATGACCGAGACCAGACGCCCAAGACCAAGACCACACCCTTAAGACCAAGACCAAGACCGCACCTTTAAAGACCGAGACCAAGACCGGCACATTCGAGACCAAGACCAAGACCGCATTTTTTCGGTCTCGAGACGGTCTCGAGACCAAGACCGCGGTCTCGAGACCACATCACTGGTAGAGAGCAGAGGTACCGAGTTCGAGTCCCGTAGGGCGGATTTGCTTTGTAGGCTGCTATTAGCGCCGTTGTATTACATGGCTGTCTGTTCTGTTAGTAGTTAAGATTTCAATTGCATAACATGTAAATGTACAGCGCAGTGCGTTTGTCAGGCGCTTAATAAAGAAAAGATTATTATTATTATTATTATTATTATTATTATTATTATTATTATTATTATTATTATTATGTGTGCGTGGCTTTGAACGTAGGCTATACAGCAAAGTTGAACTCAATAGGCCTACGCGAAGTTATGTAATGTAGGCGTAGGCCTAATGTAAATCTCCGAAATTTCTCAGCTCCACAGAAAAAGTAAATTCTACTGCATCACATCTGAAAATCTTAATTCTGCTTTTTCCTCTGCTTGAAGGAATTGGATCTCTTTATAACTGGTAGCCCTAATTTAACCAGGATATAACCTACAATTCCGGGCTGTCACTATCGATATGGCCAAACTTCACATTGACCTTTCTTTTTCTCTTAATTTCACTGACAGATAATTATGAACATTTTCTATCTGCACTCCGGAGGTAAATAATTTGTGCAAAATAAATGATAAAATAACAATAAAAATAATTAGAAGAATTGGACGTACGTTCCATATGTAATTGTGTATCTCTGGCAATTTTTTTAATCCCAGCGCTTATAACTATACCTTTGGTAAAATAATAACACAATACAACAGTATTTGATACTGCCCTCCTTCCGAAGTTCAGAAGCACACAGTCGCCTATTCGGCAGAACTTCGATGGCGCTGAGCAATTGTTGGTGGACTTGCTCAAGGTCCCCAGTTCCCCACACAGTAACCGTCTCAGTGGAGATTCGAACCCGTAGGCCTACTCTCCGTGTTACAAGGCGAACACCAGCCAATCGACTACTCACTACAGTGTCTAATCTAGGCGATACCATTGTAGTAGGTTTATATTGTGTCTATGAAAGTAAAAAATAATCAGTAACAAGCAAAGTTGTTACAAAGAGTGGGATTATGTTCACAGCGATGGTTGGTAATCGACTTTGATATAACGAAACGTTTCTTAGAAGCTTGAACCTAATGTACAATATAATCTTGTTGATTGTGTTTCGGATAAATTACTGCTCACCATGCGAGCATGCTCGTCCTCAACATGCGAATCAATCACTGTCATCACTGCAGCCGCTTCATCGTTCAAGTGCCAGTTAAGGTGTCCGCTCGGATGGTTTAAGTCTTTTAAGACGTTGGCCAACGGGTCAATCGAGTCGGGAGCAAGGCTTCAAATAATCCACACCTGTGAAGAAGAGAGGCTCTTGTGGACACGGAAGCCACAGAAATGCATGTCCGCAGTGTTTTGATAATGATAAAGCGAATTAATTCTACGTTTGACACTATTAACGACTCAATGTTGCCACACTGTTAATTAGCAACATCACAACGAAACAAGTCAACACGAATAGGTCAAACGGAATCTCTCACTTGACCTGACCATAGGCGTAACTTTGCATTTTGTGCAAGTGGTGTCCGATCACAACCACTTATAAAAATGGGAGGGACGGAGGATGGAACGGAGGGAGGGAGAGGCAGGCAGCAGAGCCCAGAGGGTATACGAGTAAAATGAGAAGGAAAGAGAAACACAGAAACAATTACCTACGTATATGATCATCAGTTTCTGACGCCAGACATTTGGCGGTGATGGGTACGAATAAATGATCTCCATTATCCTCGGTCATTTGTCAAGTCGAAATGTTAGTCCGTGTCTTGTTTCCTCATTCATATAATGAAGAAATAACAAGACACAGACTAACATTGCAACTTGACAAATGACCGAGGATAATGGAGATCATTTACTCGTACCCATCACCGCCAAATGTCTGGCGTCAGGAACTGATGATTATGTACGTAACCCTATGTATGTACATGTATGTATGCATGTATGTATACGTATGTATGTGACTTTACTATAGCGCCTTTATTAAGTACCTCTCAAAAGCGCCGTCTTTGCCAAACTATATGGGCCTCATCAGTGCAGCAGACAGACAGGGCATGCGTAAATGAATAGAACTCCAGCGAAGGAGTTTCTTTGATCAGTGACACATAAACAACTAGGAAAGGCCCTCAAACGCACTGTGTGCATTTACATGCACTCAGTTCTTCTATTTAGGCCATACAGAATACAGTGCCATGCACTACATATTCTGATAAGGCTTAAACTGAAAGCACTCATGAGCAGTGGCTCAATAGGTGGAGCACTGTGAGTGGACGTGTATGCCACTCTAAACTGACGTACGTCTATCTTAATTTTTGTGTTATGCACAGTATGAATGTACGTATAAGAATCTAAACACTTAATATAGATTCTTTTAAACACCTCACAAGAGCGTCTGTGCTATCCGAAGTGGTGCTAAAGTACATTTCGAACTAGAAGATCCTCACTAAGCAAACACTGCTCAAATAACTAGAATAATCACCACCGTCCTCTCCCATTGATATATATATATATATATATATATATATATATATATATATATACAATATATATATATATATCTATAATATATCTCATTGTTCCTCCCACGCAGTGTTCAGCCAGAGTATTTCCATTCATATCCCCGTTATTACTTTGTCCTCAAATATATGTCCTGGTTTTCCCTGCTAAGCAAATGTGCATTAAGAGGTTAACGGTTCATGAAAGGCTAAAACCTGCACACCAGCTGGCATTAAAAGGAGTGCAACGACTAAATCTACTGACACTGCTGTGTGACTTTACACATGTAAAATAATGTTTTAATAATACTAATTATAATTATAATAATAAATAATAACGTAGTAATAATTATTTGCAACTGCTTCAAACGACATGCATATACCGGTACCCATAAAAAAATTGCATGATAGAGGAAATGAATCATCAATCCACCTTTGACAACGGCAGCAACACGTAATTTATAGTTACATTTAAGTAGCGTGGAAGTCGAAATTATGGTGTACAATACGTGACACATAAACAACTAGGAAAATTCGTGTTCTCGAATTAGTGATTTCAAGAGACAATATGATAATGTGTACGAAACAGAGAACAAAATGAAAGACGTGGCAAAACTGTGAAAATGTCTCAAATGTCTTTCACAATCCGTCTTCAGATGTTATTAATTTCAAACATATAATTAAGAGAAACAGAATCTTCAATTCTTTGTATGAGTTACATGGCTTTTAGCCATGAACCATGACCTTTACTTAATTGTATTCATTACTGATGTTTGACAATATTTCCAAGTTTCATAGATCTATGAACTAATATTATTATAATTGTGTTGTATTGCCAAGATGTTCGAAGTTTGATATAGATCATCTTGGAAACAGAGTTGAACAACTGAGAATTATTTCCTGACTTTTCAATATAAAGTAATTCTTCAGAAGCACCACAAACAGCTTTTAAAACTTGCTATATATTCAGCGTCAGTTGACAGTTTGCGAGTCGAATATTAGCATCGAAAATGTATCAACAAAACGGTTAGATAAACTGCAGGATATCAGAGATAGATAATAACTCAATGACGTCGTCCAACACTCCAGACAAGCATCCATGAAAACAATTCTATAATTGTAATTACACACAGAAATTTGTATAGCACTACTTCAAAGGAAATTAGTCAGGTAGTACATTAGTAAACAAACAATGCTCAGATAACTATACAGTCACTAGTGGTGGGATTCCGCACACAGAAACTTCCTAATCTTCAGTTTTACACTGCAGATTAGGAATGCAGTAGCAAAGTCGATGATTGCATTAAATTTTCCACAGTCTAATTATTACAGGTGCTGTACATACCTGTTCCACTAGAGTGCCAACTAGAATCTAAGCTACAAACTGAATGCATCCATAACACATTCCATGAAGCTGAGGATTGGCCGCCCATCTTCAGGCTTGAGGATGGGCGGCCAATCCTCAAGCCTCTGCAGCATCTTAATTGCTGAAGCATTTAAGATGCTGCCAATATTTATAATCAGGTCTGCCTCTCAGAGTTTGCTTAGGAACTGATTCTCTATTACCAACAGGCAAGTAAAGGAGCGTTCAACAAAATAATGTAATGAATATCAACATCCACAATTTACTGAGATTTCCTTAGAATCGTCTGGAGTCGTTTTGGATGATGTCACAGCCAGCATTTCACAAAGAAAACATTTGGGCTTCAAAGACCAAAGTCTGAATTGCCCTTCAGCAGCATATGCCTAAATGGTGTTAAAGTCGCAAACGAACAAAAAGTTAACCCATAAACTCACACAGCTATAAAAGTCAGTGGTGGCTGTTACGCTTCAACCACAAGATCTTGGAATTGTGCATTCGATGATTGTACTTGCTTAATAGCACAGCTTTGGTAAAACCCTGTTTAATATGTTTATATCCCATCAAACTCTTATAACAAAAAACATCATTTGATGGCATGAAGCAATTGTGCGTTACTAATAAGGACTTCCGCATCGAGTCTCTGTCTATAGCTCACAACTCCATGAGACAAGGCCTGCACTCAGCCTGCAGGCTACATAGCTTAATTATTTCCAGTCACTGCTCTGAAAAAGCAAACTTCAGGTGTTCTTGTTTAATGCATCTTATTCTAAAATAAGAAAATAGAAAGTTCAAATCATTACAACAAGTCACATAAACTCACAAAAATGTAACATGTTATCACCACCTTAGGTTTATGTGTAATACTCAACAAGATTTTTCATGTAAAAAGTGTACTACACTGACTAGTATTTAAATTGTCGTCTAACACTTCCATTCAATATTTCACAATTAGTATTAATATTTAATTACTCAGACCAATTAGCATCACATCAAGTGTAAACAGAAGGGTGTATCGCGTATTAAATACTAAATGCTACGTACACATACTTTGAATCAGAGCATACATAGTATTTGATGAAAATCCACCTAGACTGCATACAAGCATATTATTCAACAGGTGCCAATGTAGGAGCTGAAGCTGGAAAGGAGGCACACTGGCACAAAACAATAATGCCAGACATCTTCGAAGACTAGCCATTCCAGGTCAAACGGTTGGGCCTATCTAACCAAACAAGTCTCTAAGTTACATTTTTCCTTACCTTGAGATATAATTCACTTAATTCCATAAAATAACGATACAAATCACCACTGCGAAATAGCATGCTCAGCAAAGTTGGCCAGCAGAAACATAGCATGTCACACACCTATGATTGACTTGCTTTGCACAGCACATGAATAATAAAACTGTTATAAACAAGAGGTTGAAGTCGTGCACACAGGTGCTTTTTCGTTCACCTAGTTTTTCTGCCAGGTATGTTTTATAACACGGCATCCACTTTCCAATCACGAATCGACCACTTGCCGCTATCATTCCGGCTGCAACATGCCTCGCCTATTCCAGGGCCTGGTTTTTGACCCAGACGGCTTCATCCACCGGTCCATTCCACTTGATGGCAGCAGCATCCAGAGTGGCGCCAGAAGCCATTGGCTCTTTCACTGGAGTCAGTGAGGCTGTCCACTTCATCTCTTCTTCACTGCTACTCCTACGAACCAGATCGCATCTTAGATTTTTAAGCAATCTTTCTGGCCCAAGTGTCGTCAAAGGCAATTTTCACCGACTCCACGCATAGACACCACTACGCATTGTATACACTTCCAGACGCATTAACTATCTGAGTAGACACATCACCAAGTCGAGCTACATAAATCCACAGCTAAACTATGCGACATACAACCATATGTACACTACGAAAAATTCATGTACACACCAATAGAAATCTTATATACAGCGTTCACATGGTTGATAAAAATTCATTGTCTAAAACATCTACTAGACATTGTTTGGCTTTATGATGTTTTATGCATATGTACAATAACACAAGAATATCAACACAGCATTTGATAAAACGTTCTAAAAGTCTAAACAAATAAAAGTGGTCCACAGCAAGCTGCTAACCCACATCTGCCCCATCTTTGGACCACTTGTGCTAGACAAAGTGTACATGTAAGAAGACAAATCTGTACAAAAGTAATAAATACCATCAGTCATGTACACTGCAGATGATTCCTATTTACAAAGATCATAATTGTCGCAAAAATAACAGAAAATAGCTAAAGTCGCATTCTGAAAGGCTGTCCACTACTTAGCAGCTAAACATAAATAGCAAATGAAACTGCTTTAGTTTCATAATTATACAGTGTCACTAGAGAATGATTTCTGCAACTTGCATGGTATCCTTGGCGACTGTGTAAATTCAAAACTTGCTCACAGTACATTTAAACTTGACCTGCTCATGACAGCTAAAATTG
Organism: Aporrectodea caliginosa; assembly: GCA_020284085.1. Classification (NCBI taxonomy): domain Eukaryota; kingdom Metazoa; phylum Annelida; class Clitellata; order Crassiclitellata; family Lumbricidae; genus Aporrectodea; species Aporrectodea caliginosa. Next base: position 194,564 of record JACEVL010000409.1, on the reverse strand, counting down.
CAAATCCAGTATTATCAGGAGACCACACAACCAGTTTAATCTAATAAAATGACTTCAGTTTAATCTAATCAAAATGACTTCAGTTTAATCTAATCAAATGACTTCACTTTAACCTAATCATACGACTTCTATAGTGCCACTTAATATAATGCACAAGTATTCACTGAAGGGTCATTTCAAGTGAGACCATAGTAAAAAATCACAATGCATTGAATGACCTCTGGTCAAAGTCCATCAGGTCGTTAAGGAACCAGAAATCAGACTATGGTAAAAAAACGAACACGCACTCTGCCATTTCAAGCTATCTCACTACGAGACAAAACAACAAATGTAGGTATTGAGGCTGCGTGTCCTACTAAAAATTCCTTAATCCTCGACACCTAAGGGACTGAATAGAATCTGGCTTGGAGCGTGCTTGCTGGCTGAATGACTGCTCCCCAGAAACATTGGTACCGAAAATTCGGTCACGTACAATGCCAGTCTGAAGGACTGTTTGAGCAGAAATCAGAACCGATGGCCGCCGAGCAGCAGGCAGTAGACACGTCGACAAAACAACCAGATAAACTGCAGGATAAATCAGACCCGCTAGAGTTAACAGACGTCTTCTTCGTACGACTCTGTGTACACGGATCCCACGCAGAAACATTCCGTTAGATCACAAACACACAGGCAATGCCAACATTAACTTAGACACAGACGCGTACCAACACGACGGCAATAAAGTAGGTAGAAATTAAAAGCAACACACGAACATAAATTAACGATTACGTATAAACATACAAAAGCCCCTGCCAGACAAACATAAAGACGTTGAGTCGTTAGGAACCAGTGGCACTGGTAGTTAGGTAGCTTTTGGCCCATTTACTGGCACTTTACTCTATACCTGTTTAGAATATAAGCAGTTAGGGGAAAGCACAGAACAAGAGCTATCTCTGTAAACAAATACAGCCAGTAAAAAAAGGACATCTATAGTTCAGCGAAAACCAAAAATGCCCTCTGTAACTGTTCGTCAGGACAATTTCAAGTAATCCTACTCATTCCTGGAGCTGAGTAATGTAAAAAATATAGTCGATGAGGCACTGCGAAAAGAGCAACTTGGCTAAGTCCAATGTTTCAACTCCCAACAAAGAGATGTATGAAATTGAGATTAAATACTGAACCATTGAAGGAAATATAGCCTCATGCAATCTAAAACTCCAGAGTCTGGGGAACCAGTTACAGACAGAAGAAGAGGACCTTCTGTTAAGAACTTTAACCAGTTAAGATCAATTAACCATATCAAGAACCATAAGCCATGTCTTGATCCTCAAAATCAACCACAGAACCATAAATCTAAATACGTGTCCACTTTCAGGCTCAGAGAACATTCATCAGATGCGATTAACAGACTGTCATCCTTTCTTTACCTGAGATCAATCATTTCTGAGCTTCAGAAACATTTGTTCAGCCCTAAACGACTCTTACATTCCAACAGGATTCACACTCTGCCACAATGCCCAGATGGATCCCATACAGAACCTATATTTCTATATGGAACCCAAATACAGCCCATATGGTTGTCTATAATAATAATAATACCTAAGCAAATCCTGGTACAGGTATACTATTTTGCAGGGATGGGCAGTAATTGAAATTACATAATTGAAATTGCATGAAATTGCACAATTTGTTAATTTGTAATTCAATTACATTTCCCATGTATTTTGTAATTTGAAATTACATTTCATGTCCCAAGGTAATTTGTAATTTGTAATTCAATTACATTTTTCGGAGTAATTTAAATTTGTCCATCCCTGCTATTCTGTAATCAGCATGGTGCTTCTTACCCTCTACTGGCGCTCAATAAGTATTGATTACTGGATTATAAATACAGTCATAAAAATCAATTACACCTGCAATAAATAATCAGAATCTCACATCGAATCTATGAAACCAGATGAGCAAAGAAACCTGTCATTTGCAGTGTTTCTATCAGATGCATATCAGCCAGAAATTAACACAAGCAACAGCGGCAGTTTGACAAAACGTTGCGCTTGGAGTAAATGCTTTACAGGCAAAAGAAATTCTGCACAAGTGACAGAACGATGTTTCAACAGAGATGTGACATTCCATTTCTTTGTCTTCACTTGTGGAACTCCTAGCCAAATGTACGCGAAAACTGCCATCTTGTGGAATGCCTTCGTCTAACGTAAGGATGCATGTCCATACATACGATCCATACAATCCATACATGATGACTTGCCTTGTGTAGATACACGTCCAACCGATCAACACATCATCACTTTCATGAAAACTACCTGAGATGTTGTCTTCACTCAACACAAGTTGAACTTCCCAGCACACGTCTCCGCAATCTAGCAAACAGTGCAACATCAGATGCTACTTTTTCCATGAGACGTCATGTACCCCTAGGTCCTTTCTAACGGGAAGCCAACGAGATTCTTTGAAGAATTTGCCCTTAAAGACTGTCAGTGAACTGTCATCTCCTTTCCGTAGGTAGTATTTGACGCACTTCTTCCTCGCATTCCTCCTCCTTTCCGACAATCGACAGTTTCGTTTCTTCTCCGGGTATTTAAAATGGTATATTAAAACACGGCCAGATTTCGCTTGATTCACGACATAGAAGGCACATTCTTCAAGCTGATCTGCATCAGGGTCAGCCTACACACAACAGAAGAAGACCAGACCATCTTTATTGGAATTACAATTGTAACCGCAAACTTATGTAGCACCACTTTAATGTATATAGCACCACTTTAACTTATATAGCACCACTTTAACTTATATAGCACCACTTTAACTTATATAGCACCACTTTAACTTATATAGCACCACTTCAAGATAAAGTGCTCATTCCGACCAAATAACACAACTCATGATTGACCTGAAAGATTTTCAAGCACTAATAGAAAAGAGGCTGTATTCTTTGTCTTTGACTATACAGATAGCATGGTATCTTTAAGGTCAGTTTGGTCAATAGGCAAACCAGAGGACATGTTGGACATGACTTTGGCCATCCCTAAAACGTTTTGTCATGTTTTAATGCATAAAATGAATGATTTAGTATTTACATCATCTACTGGATGGCAAGGTGGCTTATTACCAACATGTACTTGCTGTTTACCATGGCATCCTGGGTTCAAATGCAGTGTATCATTTGAAAATGTTGTCAAACCATGCAACCGTTAAGGCAAGTTTGTCTGGTTGTTTGATTGCTGTTTTCATTTCAGTGCCACAGCCAAGACAACCTTTATCCTCCCAGACCCACAACAAATGTTGAAAAACATGTGTAATAAAGGAACTATAACCCTAACGTTAACTGCATTAAGTGACATTAAAAAACTGCTTCAAATAATCTAAAAAAAACTCTGAGTGGCATATTGAGAAAACCTCTTACAATCGAAAATTCTAGATTTTGTTTTATTGGTGCATTGAAAAGAGCTGAAAGCACAGATTAGTTTGATGAAATGTGAATGTTTTTATCACAAAGAGTAAACTAGTTACAACTATTTAATATGTGAATTTTTTTTAAATAATGACTTAAATCTTACCTACAATTTAGATGTTTGAGAGCTACATGAAATCACATTCTACATACAACATTAGTTATGTAGTTGAGAGTTTCAACATTTTAAGTGATCAATTGAGCATCTCTACATTTTCAACATTTTAAACGATGAATTGCCCGTCTCTCAGTCGAATTCTGGACCTATTTTAAACGTGATGCCTGTTTCAGTTGGTTTCTCACACATATGTCATTTTTTCACACATATGTCAAATTGTTCAACTGTAAAGCAAAGCCTGAAAGAAGCAGCATCCATAACATGTCCTGTAACAGGGCATCTGAGTTATCTAATCAAATTCACGTAAAGGGCCTGTTCCAGAGTTAACAGAGTGTACTCCTATTCCACTTGGAGTAAATAGCATTCCGACCAATCAGATTGGTTACAGCACCGGCAGTCTGGCCTTGAAACACGGACAGTACAGGTCTGAGCCTCTTTCCCTGAGATGGTTACTGTGTAGGACCTTTAGCAAGTCCTTCACTCACAATTGCTCCGTGTCATTGATTGATGGTTGGTCGTTAGACAGTGGCACCTAATGATAATAATAATAGACTTGAAGTGCACTCACAGAAAGTGAGTTTGCTCAGCGCATACTCCAAGCATACTCAATTAAAACCTGGAACAGCCAATATCCGCGTTTTCAATGTATTTACACTGACAAGAACATAGAACTCACGACTGCATAGAACGTGGCATTTCGATTCATGCAGAGATATTTTCCTGCAGATACAAACTGCATCATAACAATGGTTGATGTTAGCCTGTCATTGTTCTTTGGCTTTAGTCTTCTCTTGGGACAGCCACTAATGTTTTGTCTTTGGCAAAGGAACTGTAAGTTAACCTCACCTGAAATCCACAAACCAGATATTTTCATACAGAGATTCAACGGAAAACTAAAATATATTTCATTATGGACTTTATATACATAAATACATATTTATTCATTCATTTATTTAACACCTATTCGTCCCTGAGTAGTTTTCTTGAAGGGGCGCTATACAAATGTTGGAAATGAATATATATACACCAACACACACCTACACATACACACACACACACACACACACATACAAACACATATATATGTTAGTTATATTTATATAGCGTCTTTAGGCTTAAGATATGCTGAAAATGTTCCTTGTGCTCTCTAATAGGTAAAGTTTTGATTTCTGTAGAAAATTATTAAAGAACGTAGGTCCGAGGTACTCTGAGAAAACACTGTGTAACATTATTAATTGGGACCCAGAAGTTAATGGTATCGGTTAGAAAACACTCAAACTGAGTATTAAGTTTGTTCCTCCTCCTATCACCAACTTTTGAAAAAAATGCCACCTTCTTTGTTACCATCATGCCTTCATTGTTTCACTATCAGTTATCTTTGCCGTCATTGCTACACACCCAAAAGGATTCAAGGACATAATAATGAACAAACTAAGAATTGACATATAATCATAACAATAATACATTGAATACAATGGAAATGCAATGGAAATGCAGCTAGGCAAAGGCAGAACAGTCTGCTACACACAAAACCGAGAAACACTCAGCGTTGCCATCTTTACATCTTGGTCCGCCCATCGCCTTCAAAACACTGGGCCCATTAACTTTGCTGGGGTTGATTTCATCCATGAGGATGGCCAATGTCTTTTGAACATCTCTGGGGAGTCACGTAAGGTCAATTTCCTTTTCCAGTGCCTTTCCATCTGTATCCAGCACTATGTCACTGCATTTCAAGGCACGTTTGCTGATTGAGGACTAGGCCTGATTTTCCAGATACCCATAACGTGATTTTTTAGTCCCGAGGGATTACTCTTATTTCGGGTAAAGAAAATAAAGGCAAATATAAATAAATGAATAATAATAAGTGACGTCGGCCAAGAGAAGGGACCACTTGTCACTTTCTAGATCAGCCGGAAAATGGTCTTTTTCTTAATACCGTTATTACTGATTTTGCATCTAATTACTGCATTTGAAGCTCTAATAATTGCTGTATAGCAACCTATACCACTCAACGTGATGCATTAAGGCCAAAAATCTATTATTAACGCATCGAGTAGAGACAGTTTCAATATTTATAGGTGATTTCCCACCAAATAATATTTTATATTGTCTTTAAAAAGTGCATAATTATGGTAAACTTTGGGCCAACCGTTCTGAAATTTTTACCCTGATTTTCTGACGGTATAAGCTTATGGGAGCTGTTAATAAGTCCATTCTCGACAAGTGGTTCCCTTCTCTCGGCTGACGTCACATATATTGATGATAATCAATCACACAATCAATCAGTATAAATTATAAAACTTGATATAGTGCCCCTTCAAGATACCTACCCAAAGGCACTCCCGGCCCAGACACGGCTGAAAGAATGGTTCTCGAAATATATATTAATTTTTAATACAATGCAATGCCTTCTTTCCTGACATTATCTAAGTACTACTACTCTCTAGATTAGTACCGTAAGTTAGGTCTGTAATTAAACGCACACATCTTACAGCGGAACATACGGGAGGTGATCACTTGAGCCGACAAATGACTAATCCAGTGGTTTTAAAAATGGAGCCAGCGCACGACAGGACTTGTGTTGGCTTCTCACCTCAAGCTGGTACCAAACTGTACTGCTTGGTAACAGAGAGAAAAGTTCACAAACAACTTGTCCAAGTTGCCACACAAAGCTGGCACCACCCGCAATCGTATGTATGTATGTATGTATTTATGTAATCAATGCATATATGTTCGTATATGTATAATGCATATATGTATATGTATGTAGGCCTATGTATAAATGAATGTACCGGTAGACACTTACTATAGCGCTTTTGAAGTACTTCACAGAAGTTCTGTCTATGCCTCTGTTACAGGCCATGGGTGTTACCAAATAGACCATTGTACTGCATTGCCAGATTAGGTCACCGACACCGACAAACGAAGAAAATAGGTCAATAGGAATCAGTTTCTAGACAGACCCGAACTAGGTGAGACAAAAAATTAAGACAGTGAGTGAGTCATCCTCACAGCTGAATCAACGTCATCACGAGATTGCAAGGCAAATCGAAGAAAACTCTCTCTCAATTGATTTCCTATGAGAGGCAGAGCCCTACCCTACCCTTTACATACTCAGTACCACGCAGTCAAGTACCAAAACCCTTCTAAGGCTTTGAACATCATGTACTACACTGAGAAAAAGTTGATGGCATGAAAGAGTTCCACTGGTTCACATGATTGAATTCTTTACATACTTGTTTATCTCTTTTTAAACATTGTCATTAAATTCTATATAACAGAGCAGCCTCAAGATGACAAGGTCATAACAAAACTATAAAAACTGCAAATTCAACAGTAATCATACTTGTAATCATAACACTGATCAACAAGCATTTTGCTGTTGGGATTCTAACACCTGTTCCTAACTTAATATGCTGATTCCAAATCCGGAAACCGTTTTTGTCTATCACGTCCAGTTTTTAAGTTATAAAGTTTCTCGGATTCTTTAAGTTTTATATGCCTACATTAACACTGCGCAACAACAACAAATATTTGTTGTTTGCTACTCAGAACTTTTAACTGTTCTTGGCTAAATTTTGGGCGCTGATTTCAAATATGAAATCGAAATTTGTCTAGCACGTCAGGTTTATTAGGTACGCATAAGTGAGGTTCTACACAATTGCGGATTCTCAACTCATACTATCAGTGAAAACACAGTTTATAAAAATGTATGAGGCATTTGCTTTTGTGCTTGCTCTCAACTGAATTTTGGATGCTGATTTCAAATATGAAATTGAAATTTGGCTAGCACGTCAGGTTTTTGAGGTACGCGTCGCATAGTTCATACTGCAAATGTACCGCATTAATTTTCGGTTATGTATAACCTCGCTGATGCGTACCTAAAAAACCTGACAAGCTAGCCAAATTTTGATTTCATATTTGAAATCAGCTTCCAAATTTTAACTAAGAACAAATGTGAAAGCAAATGCCTGGCATTGTGTGATACAGTTTTGATACTTTGCTTTCGCTTACAGTATAGGCCTATATGAGCTGAGAATTCGCAATTGTGTAGAACTTCACTGAAGCGTAGCTGAAAAACTAGACCTGCCATCCAAATTTCGATTTCATATTTGAAACCAGCATCCAAAATTTAGCTAAGAACAAGCACAAAATCCTATTCTTCATACATTTTTAATATGAGTTGAGAGTTTGCAATTGTGTAGAACCTCATCTATGCGTACCTAAAAATCTGACGTGCTAGCCAAATTTCGATTTCATATTTGAAATCAGCGCCCCAAATTTAGCTAAGAACAGTTCTAAAGTTCTGAGCAGCAAACAAAAAATATTATTTTGTTGGTCAGTGTAATCTTGAGATTTTTTACATTGCCCAATGACGGCTAAATTGCAGGAACCAAGCTCGTTCGCAATCACAGGCAATGCATTGCTCTGTACGTATAGACATCTCTACATACTCTCTCTCTCTCTCTCTCTCTCTCTCTCTCTCTCTCTCTCTCTCTATATATATATATATATATATATATATATATATATATAATTATATATACAAGGGGTTTAGGCGGTTAAGAAGATGTGTAGTCTGTGTTAGAACTACTGCAAGTTAACCTGTAATGCTTCATAGCCCCTATCACTCCTAGCTTCCTCTTAGAAGCTGTAATAGTGTCCACTGAGAAAGTACTATTACCAAACCATTCCACAAGTCCACAACTCTTGCACTGAAGAATCTCTGCCCTAATGTTCCTTTTGGTTCCTTAAATAATTTATACGTAGATGCACTAGAGTCGCCTTGTTTGGTGCAAATTCAAAGAACCTCTCCCACTGCACTGCCTCCTTTGCAGTAATAATCTTGCAGGCTTCAATTACCCGTACGTGTCAGCTGTACAAGAAGTTTCAAGAGCCAAATTTCATTTCCCAACGCATTTTTCTTCCACTCATTGCCTCTGTGTTTGTGTGAGTACCGGTTCACATGGACAGTGGCTTATTTCAGATATCTAAAACCTCGGGCTGGCGCGGTCTGTATACGGGGAGTTCGGAACCTTAACAAGTGTGGCACCCATTCAAAAAGGAAGTGGTGGTGAAGGATCTCACCTGATCAATTCATTGAGAAATTAGCAGGGTCAAGGCCATACAGTCACTACAGAAAACACACTACATTTACACTTACAATTCATCAGTCCTTAGTGTTCAGTTCTATCTCAGCTAAGAAGGGATGATAACGATGATTGTCATTCATGATGATGATGATGAAGACGATAATTATGATCTTGATGATGACGACGATTATGACAATGAAGAACATAATGAAGTCAACGATGAGGACAACAATGATGAAGATGATGAAACTGAGGACAATGATGAAGATGAAATGAAGACACCTGATGATGAATGTGGACGATGACTGCGACAATGACGACGGATGACAACGATAAAGCCGATGATGACAATGACAACTATGCTTATCACTGATGATGGCAACGGTACCGATGATAGCAAGTTGCCAGATCTAAAGCTCACTTGGATCCTATAGGGAATCCTGAAAGAAGTGCAACTGATTCATTCTGAGAATTTATATAGCGCCTCTTCAAGAGACCTACTCAGAGGCGCTCTCTGTGCTGGCCTATTATAATGAAAATATTACATCAGTTAGCAAAACAATTATGTGAATGATGAAAGAGGCGAAAGGCTGAAGACTCACAGTCATAGCAATTGTTGCCTCTGGACGGTCTCAGCTGGACAGTTCCGTTGTCGTGCATGGAGAGCCTCTGGTTCTGGCCCCACATGAAAACCCTATGGTCTCCAGCCTTCTGCAGCTGACGCGGCAGCCGCGGGGCACCCAACGTACAGACGGAAGCAGTCAGCACCAGAACGAACACCAAGACATAGGCGCAACTCATAGTCCTAAAACAACAACAATCAGACAAAGTCCACATGTACACAGTGCTTCCGTTGGAGTCCAAGAAGAAGACGTAGTTACGCCCTGAAGTAGAATTTTTTTGGACATAACTCATTTCTTTCGGCTATCACACCGAGAAATTTGGACATTTTGGACGTTTTTACGTCCGTAAAAACGGCCATTTGGGCATTAATGGAAACACTGCATGAACATATTTACACACTTATGCATATATGTATGCATGCATGCATGTATGTATGTATGTATGTATGCATGTATGTATGTATGTATGTATGCATGTATGTATGTATGTATGTATGTATGTACATATGTAGGCATGTATGTAAGTATGCATCTACGTCGAATGTATGTGTGAATTGCTGTACAAATGGATGCGTCATTGGTCTAAAAACAGTTGCAACTCAGGCCCAGCAGCTACATAGCCATGTGTTGTGAAACTGTATGCACCTGCAGCGAAAGATTATCCCAAATAGAACAGTGTGCATTTCAGTTGATTGGACCTGAAGGGTGGTGACACCACAGTGACCGAGTGGATGGTTATGCATCATGATAATTAATCAATCAATTAATGAATATTCGTTTAATCATGAAACCAAGCTGTCACTTGTTACAGGCAGTAAATAGCTAATGTCATTAACAAGGAGAAATCCGGTCGCTTTCCTACTGAGGAACTATACTATGGGAAAAGCAGATACTTATGAAAATTTCAGAATATACACTTATAAAGTAGGCCTACCCGTGAAATAAAGTTCCGATTGTCTGTGGATGGTATAGAGTGAAGTTATGTGATCTGGTTCATAGGTAGTGGCTATTTTGTTTCGAAGGAGGTAGCAGGCATTGGAGTACGTGATTTGTATTCGACCGTATCGCTGTTGAAAAGTTGGTCATCTACTGTGTCAGCCATTAGACTGGCATTGCAGGAATTGAGAGGGAGGATAAGGCAGAGGCTTTACCCCTCCATGACCTAGGTTCGAACCCGACACAGATCGCATTCTCAAACTCAAGGCTCACCCGTTTCAACTTGCTATCTAATATAAAGACTTCTGTAGCGCCGTGCATTGCTCTCAGGTGTTCACAGCACTGGCGAAATTCACTGCCCAGTTTTGTGAATTCTGTCAGTTCTCCAATCTCAATCAGGGCTATACTTAAAACTCATCTGTTCCAACTTGCTACCACTCTGTAGCTTGACTTCTTAATTCACTGGTATTTAGTTAGCACATAGTCTGTCAACATTTGGCTGTCTTGTGAAAGCTTTGCTCCAGTTTTGCTAGCGTGGACCAGGGATTTGCCCAGACTTGCAAAAAAATTTCCCCACACGTAATCACAAACAAATGTACTCGAGCTCAACATCAAGTGAAACTATTCGGATAGGCCACTTAGAATTCAATTACTAGCAGTAACAATACTGATAAGAACTCATCCAACTCATAACCTGCAGGAGGTCTTCAGTAGGTTCAGACCAAGCCTCTGCTGTTTCTGGCCCACGTGGTCCGCCCACGTCTCTCCGCTGATACTCGAAGGAAAATGCTCATATATTTTTACTGATACAACCTACCTGCTCGATATCAAGTAGCAACAAATTTGGATTTGACAGTCCACGTTGTTACGGACTTACGGTCATGAAACGAGAATTCCCAAGTGCCTATTATGATTCACTGCATCCAAAAAATGAATGGAAAGATAACCTAAGGAAAGGAGGCCCAGAGAACAGTGATGTGGTATAGAATGGATACAGCCTGACAAAGGAAGAGTTCATCCAAGAGGAAGAGCACATGGTAGAAATGGAAGCATAAAACTCAGCAAAGAGCAGTGCACTTGAAGATGAACCCTTTCAAAGGGCAGCTGATCAAAGAAATTCTTTTTGCACAGTGTCAATATCTCAAGGCTAAAGATCATGAGAAGCAAGTTTTATGGCAACACACTGGTCGAAACCAAAACACAATTTTTGCCTTTAAGTCTAAATTAGTCATAAGACAATTCAGAGGTTTTTAAATGGCAACACTGCTCATCACAAGACAAAAGATTAAATAAAAATATGTACAGTTGGCCGTTAGCTGGTACTTACAAAAATAAACCCCAAAATAGGTAGATTAGGACAGAATGGTTAATAATCATCCTAAATGACAATAGAATGATCACTGGTAATTATCATGTTAATCATGTAAAATGACAACAGAATGGTTGTAAATAATCATATTAAATATCATTGTCGTTTAAAGCTATTACACAGAGATTCACAGCATAGGCCTACTTTGCTTGGAAAGTACAGTAATAATTTTCATTCACTCATTCACTTAAAAATTTACATGGCACCCCTTCAAGGCAACTACTCAGAAGTGCTATATGTGAAAACTTTAACCAGAGTGCTAATCACCATGCAACTTACAGTGGTACAATACTGATGCTATATTAGTGTAACGTCTAATGATCAACCTGTGGGGATTTTTTTAACCCTTTAACGACGAGCCGCTTATGGTTTCCTATACATTTTAGTACACGCTCGTCGTTAAAGGGTTAAATGAGTGCTTGTTCTGAAACAATGGTGAAGGAACTTAGCAACCTGTTAACACTTTAATGTCGAGCTGCACTGGTTTCCCAGCCACTTTTAGTACATTCTCGTCGTTAAAGTGTTAAATGTAGATTTCAAAATTAAAAAGATATTGCTTAAGTATGTATACAGAACTTAAGGCGACCTGATTTTAGATATTGATTTATATGTTCTTCAACTCTGCTTTTGGTTTTGGTTTTAGATTTATAAAGGCAAATTTTTCATGTTCACAGCGATCCATAGGTCTATAGAATGAAATAAACAAAACTCTTGGTCGGTTATAAAACAACGACGCTTAAAATCAAGGTCAACTGATAAATAAGTCTACACTCTACACAGATCAATGAGCAGATACAATGCAACGGTAAGTGTGGTGCCTGTGTCCAAAGGCAAATTATAATCTATCACACTGATTGGTAAGTCCTTTCTCAATTATGCAATCCATCATCATCATCGCCATCATCACCTGCTCCTGATGCTAAATGTATAGCATGATGGGCATTAAAAATGAACTCCAATATTCTGGTTTTCATCATGAAAAATCAAATGTTTCCTAATTGCTGTCAGTCTTCATTCATTCGTTAACTTACTCACTCATTCAGGCAGTCATTCAGTCATTCAATCAGTCAGTCAATAATTCAGCCATTTGGTCAATCATTCAGTCATTTGTTCAGTCAATCATTCAGCCATTTGATCTGTCATTCACTCAGCCATTTGGTCAGTCATTCGGTCAGTCATTCAGTCAGTCATTCAGTCAGTCATTCAGTAATTCGGTCAGTCATTTGGCTATTTCAGTCAGTCAGTCAGAGCATTTATCACCCTTTCAAGATGTTCATTCAGAGACAATCCCAGTCCAGCCCAAGCAAAACAGAACAGTGTTCAAGTACACAATGCATGTATACTGCCATTTACAGAGCACATTTTAGACACTCTCAAGGGTGAGATTGGTGAAAGATGAATGTAGCAACCCTGGCCATATGGATCAGCAGATTCACAGGTAAGCCATTCAGATGGATGGCACAAGAAAAACAAGACCAAAATTTGACAGGCCACAGAGACTCAACAATGTTGCAAGTGTATTTCAAAGAGTTCCATAAATCTAAACAATTTCATATTTATTGCTTTCTTGCACGGCAGCTGACTCCTGCTGAGAGGGGTCTAAATATGCTCAGCGTATTATTAACGCTCACAGCAGGATTGTACTCAGGCTTCAGGGTCAATCTATAAATTAAGAACCTCTGCAAAGACAAACTTCTCTTCTCTTACTGACAAGAAATCAATCTGACAGTGTCAAAACAGATTTGATCCACACATCTGTCTGGCCCCCATAGATCTGCCTTCGCGACAGTGCAGACTTTGAGAAACTCAGTCACGACCGACCTTGCAATTTAAACGAGTATATTTTGCCACACTTTGCCATGAGTCATGAACACAGACTCATCTTTACAGAGCAGAGGTGTCAAAACATGTTTAATGGTGGGCCAGTGACAATATTTTCCAGCATGTGGCAGGTCGGGTGTGCCTGAGCAAAATAGGGTAGGGGTCTGGAATGGACTCATGAGTCCATTCCCAGAAATGTTTGCAAAACTAAATCTTACATGACGCAATTTTTAGCATACAAACAGTCAGATTTGGCTTATAAAATCTTAATTTTTATCCTCATTATCAGTCTGTTGCTAGCACAGCAATTTGATTTCGCTTTATACACAGTGAAAAAATTACAAATATGAACTTCTGTTATAAATCAAATTGTGTAGTCTTTCTAACGCAAGGCTCTGCGGACCAGAAAAACATTGTCGGTGGGCCACGCAGGCCGGCTTTCTGACACCCCTGCTCTTGAGTAATACCAAGAATACATGAAGCATACACTGCAAGGCAGTTGTCAGTTCAAAGGGCCATAGCTGACTCAACCACACACAGCCGCATCACAGCTTTAAAACAATTAAATTAATATAACCGCCTGGCTCTCAAGCAAAGACGCTTGGCGGATAGGCAACCTGTCTTGAAGTGGACAACCAGTAATAATCTGAACACTTAATCATTTTTCTTCTATAAATGATTGTAACTCATTGAAATTTATCAGCAGAACAAAACAGCCGCATATGGCGCCAACGCCGCGCCAAGAAAGTGAACTTTGCACGAGCAGGCCACCAGTGCAATATCAAAATCCAGTGTTCAAGTCAAGACGTGCAGAGTGATGTTAAGGGGCCAAGGGCATGGCTACAAAACAACTAGCCGCATCACAGCTTTAAAAAAATTAAATTAATATAACCGCCTGGCTCTCAAGCAAAGACGCTTGGCGGATAGGCAACCTGTCTTGAAGTGGACAACCAGTAATAATCTGAACACTTAATCATTTTTCTTCTATAAATGATTGTAACTCATTGAAATTTATCAGCAGAACAAAACAGCCGCATATGGCGCCAACGCCGCGCCAAGAAAGTGAACTTTGCACGAGCAGGCCACCAGTGCAATATCAAAATCCAGTGTTCAAGTCAAGAAGTGCAGAGTGATGTTAAGGGGCCAAGGGCATGGCTACAAAACAACTATCCACAGAACAAATGCATTGTCCCACCGGCCCAAACTTCTGAGGTGCAGAATAGAAATTTTGCTGTATTTGGAGCATCCTGTGGGAGTAAGTTGCCTACCAGCCTACAACCTTGTCTGCCCAGCAGATTCTGATTAATAACATTTTAAAGATACTTGAACATCTCTCCCTTGCACGGATCACAAAACACATTACTTTATCTCCTAATTTCAGTTCAAATCAATCAGCTTACCATGAAGGCTACTCCACTGGAACTGCTCTAGCCTTTACGCTGGTCAACATCTTCTCCTCTATTGATAAATAAAAACCGTGTCTCTCAGTATGCCTCGACGTAAGTGCTGCTTTCGACACTGTCGACTACCAGCTACTATAGTCTAGAGTAGACTCTAGACTCGGTAAAAGCTTTGGTGTCTTTGGTAGTACCTTAAACTGGCTAGCTTCATACCTCTTCAATAAGTCTCAGCAAGTGGGCATTGGTCTGCTCGATCGGATCCTTCTCTCTACACTGTTGGGTGTCTCTCATGGATCTGTTCTCGCCTCCCTACCCCCATACTATTCATGATCTTCAGCTCACCAATCAGCTGCATAGTCAATGACGTTGGAGTTCAATTACACCAGTACTCCGATGATACTCAGCTTTTCATTGCTCTGTTACCAACGGATCGGTTCGGCAAAGTAATACTTGAAGAGTCTGCTCTTCAGTGCATGCATGGTTCTGCTTCAACGGTCTTGCTATAAACCGATATAAGTCGGAGGCAATCACGTTTGGCTCACGCCAACGACTGCGCTCTTTCCATTCTTATTCCAGCGTTGACCTTGCTGGCACTCTTGTCCGGCTATCAAAGACTGTCAAAACACTTTGGGTCAGTATGGACAGTAGTAATCTCACATTCCAATCCCACATAACAAACCTTGGCAAATCTTGTTTCTACTACATCAGGGCAATACTCCGCATAAGGTCTGCTCTTACCAAGGACATGTCACAGACCATAGCCTGCTCTCTTGTCTGCTCTCACCTTGATCATGCCAGCTCTGTGTTTGCAGGCATATCAGATCTTGAAGTCAACAGGCGTCAATCCACACATCCAAAATTCGCTGGCTTCCATGGTTCTGCATGCATCTTCTCATTCAAACTCCTTAACTCTGTTCGGTCAGTTGCATTGGCTTCCTGTAGAATTCAGAATAAGATATAAACTGGCTTGTCATACCTATAAAAAACCCTCATGAGCAACCACTACTCGTACTCTCTCCTTACATGCAGCTACGTAGTCTGCAATCTTCGGGTATGGGTCTTGTGGTCGAGCACTGTTATACGCTCTCATGCATTCCATGTTGCTACCCATAAGGAATGGAACCAATAACCAATGTTTGTCCAATGCTTGAACCCTTTCTCTTCTTTAAGAAACGCCTCAAGACTCACTAAATTTCTCATTGGCTCTCAAGAATTTGGATATCTAACAGCTCTTCACCTGGTTACCGACTAACCTCGTCTCAGATTCGCATTTGTGTGATTTTGTTAAAAATTTTGTAATAATAATAGTAATAATAATAATAACGATTTAACTGGAAGCAACCATTGACCTATGAACTGGGCAATATGATAACAGCACCACAGAAGTCCTTACATTAGCATACACAGTACCTCTTTGTCCGTGCTTGACCTCTGTTGAGTAAGCACCTGAAAACTACTTTGGCTTTGTGTTATCACGTCAGGAGGACCTCTGATGAGTTTCTCTGTTAGGGAAGCCCAATACAAACCTACGATTACCATTACAAAAGATTACAATTAAAAATTCCTTGAATGCTAACTGGATGCCCTGGATAAGTTTCGAAGCTATGAGGCTAAACACATTGTGCATTTGTCAATATTCTTGTTCCACTGACTCTACTTCATACTATGTCTCACCTGGGCTCAATTTTAATCCATAGTCAAACGTTTCCAGAGCAGCAAAGCACGCAGAATCTTAAAAGAGCGTCTTTATCTTCGCTGTAAAGCACGCAAAATCTTAAAAGAGCGTCTTTATCTTCATTGTGCTGACTACGCACCAAATCGTGTCAAACAGGTAAACAGCGCACACGCCTATAAGCCACTACAAAGTCAACATGTTGAGCATTTTTATTGGAGTGCTATATAAATCTGGCCATTACATGAATTAACTCAGGCCCTTATTTCAGACAACGGGCCAATGCCTGCACGAGAAAAATGATTACCAAATGTTCAAATTATTACTTGTTGTCCACTTGAAGACACATTGCATACCCCCAGCGTCTTTACTTGAAAGCCAGGCGGTTCTCTAAATCTATCATTTTTATTACAAGCGGTTCTTTGGCTTTGTCTCGCATCTTCGAAAATGTCACATATATCTTAATTAGTAGTTTGTAACAATTATAAATTTTCTTTTAGCACTACTCCTCAGAACTAATAAGAGGTGATCTCTATGCTAGCGATTGATAACAATATTATTTTATATTAATGTTAGATATGATAAGCATGTATACATATATGTGTACCCTAGTAATAAATTCTTAATAAAAATCCACTCAAGTTCATTCTAAGTATAAGTCTCAGTTCAATGGTGGATTTAACCTCTGAACTCGAAACCATAAAAGACCAATATTAGATTATTAATATTCAAGTCAGTTCAGTAGTCAAACAACTCACAATAAAAGTCATTAAATTCTATGCAATGACAGACCAGATATTGCCAAACAATTCTACTTAGCAAGAAGGCCTTAGTCCTACTATCTTGATCAAAGGCTACACCCTTAAGCACATTTCTGTAGGATAACCTAAAATTCTGAGTCCTCAAAACCTTAAGCACACAGTTACAACTAGCTATCCAATAATTGTATCTGTTGTCTTAAACTAACAACTTCAAAATTGTATTCTAACATCCTATGCAGACGGTTGTACGTGGCAACCGAAGAGTACTTATCTGAAGCAAGTACAGTATCATATTGTATTAGCAAAGTTTTATATAGGTCACCAGGCTAAAGTCACTGAAGGTAATGCTATTCTACCCATGCTTGATATCAGGCAGGAACAGAAATAGAGAGAATACCGGTAGCTGTAACTGCATCTGACAAAAAGTGATTGGAACAATCCACAAACAAAGCCCAGTCCTCTGTTGCTAATCCAAAATGAGCAATCAGAAAATCCAACACGCAAAACTGGAGCTATTCAAAGTTGAAAAATTCCAAACTATCCACAATCAGAAAAAGCACAGAGCTAACCACAGTTGGAAAATCGATCGAGCTTCCATATATTGTCATGAGCGTAAGTCCAGAATGAATCCTCGACAGTCGACAACATCTTTGCTAAACTCGAAAGAATCGTGAAACCACAATGCACGTCGTTTGTACTGCGATTGAAGACGATTGTGCAGACAATGAAATCCGTAGCGAATCCAATCCGTAAGTGACTGAGCCGGGGTTATATATATAATTGACCTAGTTCCTATTGTTTAGACTTCCGCCGAGAACTGTTTACAGTCAGCGAGACCAGTGTCTAACGACTTCTCTGTATATCAGGCTTAATTTCTGTTATCTGTTAATGCTTCCTCGCAGATGCTGCAAATATTTTGTTTTTCTCGTGAAGCTTTTAGACCAAGCAAACAAAAGGCTCTGGGAACAGGTAACAGGATATGGTGTTACAATTCAATCTATAATGATTGATCAGAGCTCAGCATGCTCTTCAAGTAGCAGAGACGTCTTGATTTCTTCTCTGTAAGAACGCATTGCTTAGATTAAACAGTTCAGTCATGGATCCACCAGAGTCAACTAGGAATTGTTCCACTATATTTATGAATAGAGGCAAAAGGATCTATAGGGATCCTGTTCAAAGATAACATAAACAGGTGTGTCTAGACAAAAATTGGTGCCTAAGGAGTCGGGACAAGGACATTGTTGCTTCCTGGTGTGGAACAAGTGTATAAAGGTTAATTTTCTACAATAGCTTCAGTTTTACGCATATGTTATAATGAGAACGTTTCACAACTTGTTCATTTTCAAATATTGTAATATTGTAACAATAACAATTTGTAAATCACCCTGAACAGCAAGCAACAACTCTAACCCTTTCACATATTGAATCAAGATCTTTAACGCAAAAAGATTGAAGTGATCTTTTAATTTATTTAACTTGTTAAGTACTTTTTCAGTATGCTCACCCTGATTGCATGTCCTTAGTAGAGCTTGTGTTTTGAAAGTTGTTAATGTTATCATAACAGTAAAATCAGACAACATGAAACAGTTGCTCATGGAAAGACTGTTCCTGGCCACTGTCTGTGTCTCGGCAGGCATGGCATTAATGGTAATTCATATTCATAAGCATAAAAATTTTAATGTTAAATACTGTTATGAAAGTTTCATTCTGAAAAAATTTATCATAAATTTTCATCTCAGTATTACCTGAATACTTCATAACACGTGAGCAAGTTTCTCTCAGAGGCTATATAAAACTTTACTAGTACAATATGAAACTGTATGCAAGACTCAAATGAAGTCATTGAGACTGTGGAGGGATCAACTGATATTATTGCATGTACATAAACTGAAGTTCCGCTCGTAAAAACCTAAGCAGGGAGAACTAGAGTAAATGTATTACAAAGGCAGACAAAATTACTAGGATAAAGATTGGACAAAGTTTGGTAGCAGGCCAATCAATCAATCAATCAATCAATCAATCATATCTGTAATCAGTTGCGGTGTGTCAGCTGTTTTTTGTGTGCCGATAAACGAATATAATAATAATAATCAATCAATTTCGTTTATTCACGGTATCAAGCTGACAGGTCGCAAAGAGATTGTGTAGAACAGAAACTAGGATGTTGTTTTCATTTCTCGCTATAATTAATGGTTGTCTCCGTAATGAAGTCCCATTAGTCAAGGAAGTCACTTCACTCAGGACGCTTAAATAAGTCAGGTTAGTCAGTCTGACTCCATTTATGCCAGGTCAAAGGCAGCTAACGAGGTCAAGTAGCCCTAAAGTGGCTCGGCTGCAGACACGCACTGATCATGTACAGTGAATAACAGCCAAGTACTTGACGGACCAGCAAGCCAGACAGCTGCCACTGACCATCCAACACATATCAAGAGTGGCAGAGAGAGACAGAGAGAAAAGTTTGGCCATCAGATCTCCAGCATATTACCTGTTCAAGTCTTATCTCAGCAATGCAGTAGACTACTTTCGTTGGCACAAATTTTTCCTAGACTCTGTAGTGTGAAAATTTGGATGTCCACAAAAACATAAAAATTTTAAATCATAATTAAGTATTGCAAATTATTAATGCAAAGAATTCTGCAAAATACTGAAAGAAACAGGCTCATTTTGGAATTTTGAATTGAACAAATATGGAAACTATTAAAAAAATGAAAAACTGCAAACTCCTGGAAAGAAATGACAACTATAAATAATTATAATTAGGCCTAACAGCAAACAAAAGAGTATGACGGAAATTTAAAAACGAAAATTTTGGAAAGACACAAAATATAAAATTATAGCATTTTAAGGAAACTAACATAGAAAAGTACACATTAAATGAGCATTTAAAATGTGAGATGAATACTTGGGGTGCAGTGGTATAAACAGTACTACCTGACTGAGATTACTGTCAAAGACCAGTACTTTGGACTGATATTGAAGTGAGGTTGCAGTCAAAGGAAACCATTCATACTACATACGTATTGTGTGTACAATATTATAAGTGTTCTGCATGAAGCACAGATATGCCTCCATGTTAAGATTACAAGTGTCTTGCCATTACCAGCAGAAGTATATATATTCATATTACAAAGAATACTGTCAAAAAGAATTACTATTCTTGGTTTCAGACTTGTCAAGTGTACAAATGAACACTGTATTTTGTAACTTGAAGTAAGCCAAATGTACACAGGTAACATTTTTTGTTGAGTTCAAATTATATCAAGGACACAATGACAGCATTAATCTGGGTTTCAAATTAATCTGGGTTATATTAATCTGACCTTAAAATTAATCAAACACACAAATGGAGTTGTTATCATCAGATTATTATTCTTCTATATCAAGTGCTGCAAATGGAGAATTTTGGTCTCGGTTTAAGATAAATCAGGTACAAAAACTGGACATTATACTGGCTACAGTACAATGTAGTCAGCCAAAGGCTTGCTGTCCTTAAAAAAGCATGACGCTGAAAAGGACAAGTTACCAATCACATAGGGCCTATAAAATGAAATGGTTCAGTTCAGTCACCCCACTATGGACAGTCATCAAGAATAATGTGTTCTAATTTCATGTAATGTACCAGGACATTTATATAGCACCACTTCCACCCTATAAATATACAGTTATACACACAAGCAATTCAAATATTATCGATATATATATAATAAATATATTATATATATTATATATATATATATATATATATATATAATACATATATGGACTGCATATATAACCCAGAGAAGATAAATCTATCAGCAAATTCATATATCCATCTCCATGGTCTGGTTTGTTTTAAACCCCACTCAGGCCCTTGCATACTGTTGGGTTCCATGGACTGGTTTTTCACTTGAGTTTTATTTGCTACTGTTGTCTGACACCACTTGCATTAATTTCTTTCTTAGATGGTGTTATGGTTCACAAAGACCGATTACAACCAGTCATAAATTATCATTTTACCCGTTTCTGGTCCTTTTTGGGCTAATGATACTGAAACGCAGCCAGAAGTTGTGAGACTTCACAACCCATTTGTTCTCTTCCATATATAAATCAACAGCTGTACATAACGCACTTTCTTCTCTCAATTCTGGGGACCTCTCAAATTACAGGCATATCTGAGCTTTGAATTTTGTTTCTAACATTCTTCAACATGCACTTATGAATCGTATGCAAACTCACCAAACATCCAACTTGCTCATTTCTCTCCTACAGTCTCCAAATCATAAGTTTCATTCGACAGAAACTGCCCTTCTGGCCTTCAATGGACAGGGACAGAGTAACAGTACTTGTTCTTCTTGACTTGTCTGCTGTCTTTGATACTGTTGACCATGCTCTTCATTTGCATGGTCTGCAGCATTGGTTTGTAGTTTCTTGTCCTGCCTTAATTTGGTTTGCAACAACTCCGCCCAAGCACTCAGTGAGTATATCTAAGTGGCAATTACCCGGTAGTCGCCCAGCCCTGTGCTAACATGTGGTGTCTTGCAGAGTTCGGTGCTTGTTCTTCTATTATTTACTTTATACATGACACCACTTACGCTCTGCTTGGTAGTCATTCACTGGGACATCGGTACATCATTTCTATGCATATGACATTATGATTTAGGTTTCATTTGACAGTTTTTGTTTGTCTTGTCATTCATCTGTGCAGTTGTTATATACTGCATCTGAAGAGGTTCAGTCAGGTCAGCACCAAGTAAACTGCTTCTCCATTCATCTAAATCTTAAGTTTTTCAGACTTTTTCTCTTAGGAACTCCAGAGCCGCTGAAAAAGGTTGAATGGTTCAAATTCTTAAAACTACGTTACTCAGTAGCTGTACTGAGTCACAGGCATAATTTTCGAGGGGTTTGATTATGGTACGGTTTTGAGGCACCATCAGTTGATACTTTCTGAATTACACATCTGTGCTATAGAAGTTTCTAATAATAGGCCTAATAATAATAATAATAATATAAAAATAATAATAATAATAATAATAATAATAATAACCTTGGGCAAAAAAAATTAAAAATTAAAAATAATAATAATAATAATATCTGTATTTATTACAGAGATGGGCCATCATCTGACAAAGGCGACGGAAGAACTCAGAGAGACGACCTTTCTCTTTCAAAGACTTTCGTTGACAAATCAGCACTTTAACGCTGTGGCCTTTGCCGATTCTTTTGTTGACCCTTAGCCCGAGATGGAAGAGGGATAGCCCTTCCAGTCACATTAGATTTTGATAATAATAATAATACTAATAATAATACTAATAATAATAATAATAATAATAATAATAATAATAATAATAATAAATAATAGTGATGATGATGATGATGATGATGATGATGATGATGATGATGATGATGATGATGATGATGATGATGATGATGATGATGATGATGATGATGAGTTCATGACCAGTGCTATTTGTATTGCTCATTGCATTAATAAAACATATGCAAAAACAGATTATCATATCAACAGTTTGCATTAACCAAGCCCTAACTGTAGTAGGATTCTGGAAATAAAGATGTTCAGTTCTCAAGTTCTTAACATCACCCTGGGGCCTGGACTATTTGAGATTGTACTTGTAACTCTAAGAATGACACGTGACTACTACCGGTACGTTAAAAATTAATTCATCAACATCAACATCAGCTGGTAACACTTTAAGTTGAACTACCTGTACAATTACTTTTCAAACAAATTCGGTAGGCCTAACATTTTCTGAACAGTTTATTTTAAAATAATTCCATACACAGGAAGTACAATTGAAATGAGCCTGTAGCGTTGAAAAGTGAATGGAAGTAAAAAAACTGGAATTTTAAGTTAAGTAAGTAAGTAGCTGTACCGAAGGAAGTAAGTTACTGTATACTATATAGTCTATAAACTATAGAAATATAATAGTTACCATTACCCCGGTTTTATCGCCGGTTCATTCCCCCATAAACATGGTATCACCGCAAGAGTAAACCCCACTACCACGGTATTACCGCAATTGTTGTCCCCATTACAGCGGGATTTACCACGGGATTTACTGCGGTTACCGCGGTTTAACCGTGGGGAAATTCATCATGTCACTCTCTATTAGAGAGATTACTTTACCTTACATCACTTAACCTTAGTCCTGATCAGCATGCTACCATACACTCCGAGAGAATAATGCCAACATCAATCCAAACGCACAGTTTACCCACATCTATCAACAACTAGTTAGCAGCTGGAAACTGAGCTTTACCGAATTCTAGGTAATTACCTGAGTTGGAGAACTTGCCTGAGGCAGCATAGGAACAAATAATATGACCGCCGTGCCAGAGAAAGAAAAGCTGAATGAACGAAGCGCTCAATTTCATTGGACGACTTGTTCATGGTATATTTAACTGAGACTTTGAACATGACCATACCGGTGAACAGATATAAGGCAGTAATATTAAGCCTGCTCAGTTCTCTCAGGTGAAGTAGGCCGGCCCTTAAGAAAACTATTTGCCATTGGCTGCAGGCTGGCAAACAGAATGCTTACTCAGCTAGATTTCATTCATATTACGTCTACATAATCACATACCTCCATACTTAGGCCTACATTCATACATACTTGCACGCATACATCGATAGTAAAAAAAACAGTACATTCATGCATACTGTACATACCGCACATACCGTACCATACATACATGCATCCAAACATACATATATATATATATATGCAAGCCTGCATGCATATCTACACACATACACACAAACATATACATACATACATCCATCCATACATATGTACATACGTACATACTTACATTCATACATACACACATACACATACATGCACACATACATGCATTCACAATACTGGTACATTCATTCGATCACTTGTATATACATATCAGGTAAAGTACAATTATAGACACTCTGTCGCATTACATTACCATGGCACATACAATAGTCTATATATTCTTTAACACCATAGCTTGAAAACAGTAATTTCACTCTTTATCCTGATATTCAAAACCCCATGTAGGTTATAAAAAGGTGACACATAAATGTTCAGACACGTACATATTTCCTGAATATTATGAACACTTTTTTTTCACCTCAACCACAGAAACAACAAATAAACTAAATACAATGATATTATCTGAAGGAAAATAACACTGCTGTTCAGCAGTAGACGTAGATATGAACTTACGTTGCTCTACATAAATCACTTAAATCTCTATACAGCTTAACATCAGCCAACAGCAGAGATTATATACATTACGAACACGTATTTACAAACACCTGCTGACCCCATTTCTAGGGCACAACCAAATACATGATTATACAGATGGGAAAAGGATCCTGAAATTGCAAATTGCGATGCTTCTGTGTAATCACCAAAATTCTGTTAAATGTCGCGAAATGCAATGATCTTGGCGTTTTTACAGTGGTTTTGTCATTGTTTTCTAATCTCTGACACTTATTTGGATAATCAGGTTCTTGTTGCTAAGAACTCGGGCTGTGCCGTGGACTGTTCTTTGCGGCCACCTGTGTCAAAGGATTTCTGAAACTGTGACTGTCACTGGCTGTCACTGAGTGCTATCTGAGAACAATCAACTGTGTGATCTGATTAGTGATATTGTAAGCTTTCAATCAACTGTGTGACCTCGTTAGTGATATTATAAGCTTTGTAATATATTTTGCATGGGACATTCATTTTGGGTGTGTGATGCACCAAATTATTAAATGTGGGTTGTTTAAATATTCCATGAAATTCGAGTTTTATCGGAATAATGACAGTGCAATTCATACTTTTTCCCTGAATTCGGTTGTAGGCATACATAAACGCCTGCTAAATTACATATGAATTTAGGGAATTAATCATTTGCACGCCTGTGTCTAAATTTTCTCCCTTTGCTCTCTGAGTGGAGGATTGGTGCAGTGAATACAACTCTGGCCATTGCAGTGAAGCTAAGAACAAAAATATGACCATGGTTACTATGTTGATAGTGAACATCCAAAAAATCCAGTGCCTGCACACTCAGCCTTCCATCTTCTCAATGGGGCTAGTAATGAATACCAAAGAAATCTGAGATATTAAAGTAGAGCACAGGGCATAAATGGCATGGCAGCCTAACTGACTGACCCTAGTAAGCTTGTTTTGTTGTGTATATGAATATATGCTCATCGTAAACACACATACATGTAGATATGATTACATCCAAAGTACATTAAATATAAAATTATTTGCCTAAGATTTAAATTTTAGTGCAGTATTAAGCCTTTCTAACTGGCCAAACTTGTTCCTTTCTAAGCAGAAAATAAACTTAGGCCCTCTAATCTGTGTTCACACACTCATACACACATACACCTCTCAAAAGGCCCAAAGAATAGCCTATTAATAAGGCGACCAATTGGCAGGCTGACCTCATGCTCGTACATATTCCTGAACATCTGTATGCATAACGGTATGCATGCAATGTCACAAGACTAAACAAGATGATATACATACACATATACATGTATACAGTAAACATATAAAGTACAATTATATGACATGTGTGTATGTGTTTGTGTGTGTGTGCGGGGCGCGTGCGCGTGTGTGTGTGTGTATGTGTATGTGTGTGTGTGTGTCTAAAACTGCTGACATCACCCTATATCAGTGCAATATGCAATCAATAAATGGTTATTGCACTAAGATATATGCATACTGTGTATAAACATATATATATAAATATATATAATATATATATATATATATATATATATATATATATATATATATATATATATATGCATAAACATCCTGACCTCGAGGTTTATACAGTGTAAATATATCTACATGCATATATATATATATATACTGATCTCAAGTCTCAAGTGGTTTATAATATTATAGCATAATCATAAAAGCACAGTCGCACTGACATTATATGCACATGCATTCATATATATCGTTAGAAGTTCCTTTGTTATAGGATAGGTAAAAATAATACTCAGTTTGTCCATACATGTACATTACATAAATTACATACATGCATGACTACTGCTGAAATTCATCCAATTTTGAATGAGGATTGACACTGGGTTTAACCCATCCAATTTATGCTAAAGTTTCTGACTGCAGAATTGGTCCACTCATTGAAGCACCCCAACCTTATGTCTTACTCCATGCCAATTTAAAGTAGCAGTTCAATAAAAAAAATAGCCAGATGTCTTTACCTTGCTACAGAAGGGCAACATTCCTTAATATCAAACAACCAGACAAAAAAGCGCTGCCCTGTAAACTCTGCAATTTCACCCAGCTCAGGGTTTAGTAAACAGAAATATTTTGGCTTTACAATCTTTTTGAGCTCTAAGATCTTCAGGACCGAACTTTGATTCCCAGCTTCTTTTACCTATTTAGTTTCTTAGTTTCATAATGGCCTTTTTTACTTTACAAGTTTATTACGCAACTCTCACCCCCAACCAGTTTGGGGCTTAAACAACAAAAACGATTGTCCACCTGTATGGATCCACTCTAAACTACAATATAAGAACAATATAAGTCCTGCACAAAAATATCACTGCTTTAAAATCATTGCCAAACCCTGCAATGAAAGCTTAACAACTGGTTACAAATAGATCACCTCAATCTCGATCAGAAGTTTAGGCCGAGAGGCCGGGAGGGTTTGCCGGCGGGTCCACAGGTAGGCCCCGTATCCTCTGAACAAGCTGATAACTGTTTTCTATTTCTTGTCATTAAGTTGCGGCTGTGTCAGCTTGATTATTTTTCATTAAACGAATATTGATTGAGATGTCAGTTTGAAGTACTTAAGAAACGTCTGTCAGTACATATAAATTAGAAATCATATCTTCAGCAGATATATATTCAACAGATTTTTTATAATTCCTCAACATAACATGATGAAAATCTCTGGACCCTGCTTGGGAGTTTACACTGCACCCCAACTCCCCAAGATACCTAGTCAGTAAACTTTCCACACTTCGTACCCCTAGAACCTATTGTCATTATCATATCCTAAATGTTGAAACCCACTGACCAATTGTCACAAATTTAATGCTGGAAACAACGGTGTAATATTATATACATGTATGGGTAAACCCGTAGTTTAGGTTGGTAAATTATTTTATATCATCAAAATAAAATGGAAGCTGGATTAAAGAAAAAAGTTGTTTCACTGACTCGAAGTGGGATTGATGAAACCATTTCTGTCTTTAAATAGAAGTTGGATTGATCAAAATAATTTTTATATGTAGGCCCTACAGTTGAAAGAAATCTGTCAAACACCATAAGAAGCAAAGGCGATGGGTCTTAACAAACTGAACTCTTTCAAGGGAACTTGCGTCCATCCTCAATCGAAATGTCGCATACAGGGCCTACTGCCATATGGAATCACGAACAATCGTCTAAAGGCCTAATTAAGGGTCTCAGTGAAAGTATAAAACATTATATCAGAAGTAATACTGTTAAACGAAACGAAGAATAAGTCTTAAAATACCGTATTCACGAGATGGAGCGTGTCGTAAAGTTTTCGTAGAGATCCATAAGTAGAAATGCTGACCATCGTCTGCCAGCAAAGAGCGTCTGCGTAGAATGGTGAAGACTCCAGCAGTTAGCACGAAGCAGCCAAAAGCACATCAAAAATCACATTTAGGTGCTCGTAATACGACCGGCGGCAGCACCTTTGATCAAAGGCGATAAAGTACTGACCAAATGCGATTTTAACAGGACAATCTAACGGTAATTAACGCACAGATTCCTCAGATTAAAACTATTAGCTTTTCGGTGGTGCGACGTCCGTTAATAACCGCTCGGCTTATACCTATCATTATTTATGTAGCGCAAAACTAGTAGCAGTTTTCTTTTTGACAGAATTGCTGTGAGATAGCCTAGTGGTTGTAATCGTTATCTCCAGATTTCTTCAGAGCCCAAAAGGCCGTCGCTTGAACCAGCTTATTCACAGTCGCTCACTAAGCACAAAACAAATTAAATAAGTCGCTGAGCGATAGTCCGACTACCTCGCTTACTTATGCACTGCGTTTATCGTCACAAATACAAAGGCGTCCAAAAACAGGTTTGCATTGTGAGCGTCAATGCGTAGGCTATGCTTCGTGCGGTCATACCTCGCCTAATCAATAAAACAAATGGTATCTAAAATCTCCACACTTCTGCATTTATATAAATTCTTTCGTCACAGTTTTTGTTCCAGACGTATCAAGTTAATGCCAAGAATAGTCCACCACGTCCTCAGGCTTACTGTAGTTTTCTAAGTTTTTCTACTGTAGCTCTCGTGGCCCAGTTAGCTACATGGTTAGAGCGTAGCCTATACTAGGCTGTGTCTCAGCGCCTCTGTGTTGGAGAGTTTCAGGACCGTGGTTCGCTCCCAGAAGGTGGCTTATTTCAGAGATTTAAATCTCGGTCTAGCACGGTCCCGTAGCCTACACGTGAAGATTAAGTCATTTAAGTGGCATGTCGCGGCTTTGTCGCCTATTGAAACGGGTGAGATCCATTGGACTGATTGGACTGATTGGAGGATCTCATTCAATCAATTCATAGAAAAATGAACAGGGTCGAGGCCATACGGTCGCTATGTAAATACAATTACAAGTGGGTCAGCTGAAAGTCGAAGATACGCTCTGGTGGAAATTGAATAGGCTACGAAGCAATGTAGGCTAAATTTCGTAGCGTAAACTGCCAGTTTTTTTCTCTAAAAATTGACTCACGTATTGATGTCGCCTTAAAGTCACATCATATGTTTACACTTCATAATTTTATCATTTCGACTCTTTGCAAGATCCATCGACCTCATGATCGAGACTCGAGTAGCCTATTTGATCACCTCTGAGATCATTAGAGTTCTATCCAACATCAAAGTCATACATGGTAGGCCTACACGTGAAGCCCATTATGAATATATCCCCACATGGGCTTCGTGTGTCATGCTCTCGAGATATTTGAAAAGGCGCTGCATAAAATTAATGTCTAACTACGTACGCGCACTTCACCGGTACCTTAGCCTACTTGTCATACGTGCACAATTCCAATGTATTAAGGTAGCCTATTACCAAAGACCACTTATACAAACTCAATGGAACTTATATAGGCCTATTTGTCTTGTCACATCGGCCACTGTTTTCAGGCGGTGCCAGTCCCAAGACTGAATAAAGGAGGACGTCAATCATCTTTATTTGTGACACAGCTTTATTAAACAGTAACTGCAATAACATGAGGAAACATTTTATTGGAAGAATGTTCTATTCACACTGATTTCGTATTTTATATTAGGCCTACTTTATGTTTGTACACCGGAGTGCGAATCTTCTGCAACCGGTTATAGGCCTGCTTCCTTACTTACTTACATATTACGCCAATGAGGCGTTGAAGCAACCGGAAGCCGCTGGAAGCAAAGCGTCATGGGACAGAACGCTGAACCCAGTAATAGATCAATGTAGTTTCTCTCTCCCATCAAAGACGGCCATCAAGATGGCAGTTGCTTCAGGAAATCTACCGTCATACCATGATACCACCATTAGGTCCATTACTGGGTATTACTGTACACCTAGATCGAATTCGACGAATTGTAACATTGGACACGAAACAATCGAACTAATGGTGCATATTTTTTGACGAAGGGAAAACTTCAGCCTCTCTGGTCTTGGGCGTCTGGTCTGGGTCATTCGCCTTTGGTCTTGGGTGGGAACGAGTGGAATAGGCCTACTTATTAAATGTTGTCGATATGGGCAGTTTTTCAGAGGCTTCTGCGATAGCTTCGAATTCACGCCAAAATCCGCCAAGGAAAAAGCGAGAGAGCCTGTTGTTTGCTTATCAGAAGCGACAAGAAATCGTTGAGGCAGAGTTAACCTGGCTTCTGGTGCTCGTCTAGTTAGGCTTTAATACACTAATGCAATTTCTCGAGGCAAAATCAGCAGATCAGGTATTTGGTGGGGAATTTTCTATACTGGCAGTTTTTGTATCCCGCAACACCTGCACCTGTTGAGTGTTTAGCTGTAGCGTGCTCTTCACGAGACCTCACAGACTTGGGGGACAAAGACTGCAACTTATACTCTTCCAGTCTACACTCCTTAGTAGACTGTCTTGAATGGGCGCTATATAAAACTGCTGTAATAATAAACCTCTGACTTCAATTACGGGAATAAGTAACACTACAATTGAGAATTGTGTTTATGGTCTGGAGGCATAGGTCTTGGTCCTGGAACCACACGGCCTTGGTCTCGTGCACAACACTGTAAAGTAGTGTAGCAACTTTGCTAACATCCAACATCCAGTTAATATTTTGGAACACACTCTCGATTCACAACTGAAACTGTCCTGCTTGCAACTGAAAACTTACTCTTCCAGTCTACTGTTCTCAATGTTTCCTGTTGCCCGGCTTCAATGGCTCCAAAACTTCCTTCACCTCAGTTCAGTTAATATTTTTGGCTTGTCAAATTAAGTGAGAAATCACGACACAGGAACAGCCTAAGGCCTAAGCTTGTTTTAATCTGCCTAAAACTCGTACATGTATTCAATTGTATTGTTGAATCAGTAGTCAACACGCTATATGTTAAAAGACAGGATTTCGGGTATAATCTATTAATATACGGTTTATCTGAATTAATAGACAAGACTTAGTATTGCTTTGTGTTGAATAAACTCGAACTCAATATCAATGCATTCCAAGATGTTAAGAATAACTTACTTAAAATTAAGAAATTAATCTGTTAAAAACAGTTGTCACTGCTGCATAACCGACAAAACCAGAGTTGGTAAAATGTTTAATTATAAAGTGTCCTTTCATAAAATTTTTCAAACAGAAATCCAAAAGTAATAATTACGGCAGAACACCAACATTTCTTAAGAGTCATCAGCAATAGAACATGTACAACGTAACAGCCAGTCACATTACGGGCAAAAACTTCACTTTCCATAATCAAAAGCAATGTTTCAGACAGTTACGAATGAACATGCAGTCATGAAGGGCAGAACAAAGTTAAACACACAATTTGTTCTAAGGCTGAGCAACACCACAACCAAAAGCAGATGGAAACTGGTTATTCATAAGCAAATGGACCAGCTTCTTACAGGCAACACCACCTTTTAGTTAAATAATGGAGGGAAAAGGAGTTGCTGGGAGTTGAACACCGGAGTACAGTTCCAGACCAGACGTGTAATCTGGCATGTTCATTTCCAAAAACACTGAACTCAACAAACCCATCTAAATAAAATGCAGTGTTCTGCAAAAACTGACTTTCTGCAGCATAGCACAAGTATTTCTTATTATTGAGTGTTGTTAGATTACACCAGACTCAGGCTAGCGTTGTGCTTAAACTTAATAAACGCTATGAAAGCTAGGCTAACAAGTGTCAATGCACAGCAGTTTTACCTAATGGAAAATGCTGGGTCTGCGAAAATGCTTTCTTCTTAATGAATTTCTTAGTTACATGAATTGTAAGAAATAATTTGCCAGTGGAGGTGGCTTGACAAAGTGTGCCAAGTCTACATGACCTAAGACTCTTGCCGCCAAATAGACTTTCCTATACTTACCAACCTCCATATAAAGTAGATAATTGAACAGGAAATCACCACTCTGAAATCATTTTAATCATAAACTTGAACACAACATAACTGGCAACACATCAAAACATGAACTGATTTCACTGGAGACACCGTAATTCCAGATTGCTAGTATTGTAACATGGGAAGAAAGAGTTAATGCATGCTCACATCAGTCACCCATCCCAACCATGGATTTCTATAATTTTAACTGGTAAAATCTCAGTCATCTTCATTGAATTTCCAACCTTACCCAATTATCCAACATTAGCACTGCCTAACCAGTAATGGCTGATATGACAATTGAAATACAAGACTTGTTCATTTTATGCCTAAGTCACCTATCACGTGAAAGTGAAAATGTCCAAACAAACCAGTTAGTAAACAATTAAACACATAAAAACGAGTTCAAATTCAAACTGCCTTAAGTCATTTTCATGTTCTAGATTTTTCAGTCCATCTTTCAGCACAGTACTCTTGCCGCAGTCAACCACCGAGACGGTTACGGCATTCAACGCAAAGCACTTGCAAGAAAATCCACATTTCAAATGGAATTATTTTCACTTCTTTATTGTTATCAAGAAAAAATAAGTTTGCTCGTAGCATTCAAAAACTGAACATTCTACGTTGCAACAAAGTCAGATTCATTATGCTTCTTAATCGCTCTCTTCTTCTTCCTCCTCCTCCTCTTCGTCGATTTCTTCCTCGTCATCGTCGTCTTCATCATCATCGTCTAGTTTCGCCTTTTTCGCTGGTGGCTTTGATTTTGAACCTCCCTTGGCAGCTGGTGCTGCTTTTCCTGGCTTTGCTGGCGCTTTTGTCGCTGGTGCTTTAGCCGCTGCCGCTTTTGGTGCCACTACAGCCTTTGCAGGAGCCTTCTTGGCGAGGGCTCCACTGCCATTCTGTTTATATTCAGCCATTTCCTATAAAAACAAAACATTGTTATTTACTCCATTTAAGTTTTTAAAGTATTGACAATATTTAAATTTAAAGTCAGCAATCAACATGATACAAATTCTTCTAAATTAATCAGTTAAGCTGGATTAACAGGAATTATGCCAGCATAATGCTTCATTCGAAATTTAACAAAGTGACACAGTTGTAGAAGTCATCTAAACAATTAATGAATTTTTAATATCTCATTTTGTCAAGTAAAATAAATAAAATATATCAGGTTAATCTGTAACAATATGCATTAGTAACAACACACACTGATACAACAGTTGGCCAAGTATAATCTCCCTGCTGTACACATGTAACAGCCACAAGTCAGGCTGCCACAAAATCTGACAGGTTCATTAACAAAAAAGAAAAAACTCTCAAAAGAAAATTAATCATCAGAAACTTTAATAGATTGCTTCGTTCTAGTGAAACTCGAGTGATGTCCCTTAATTCAGTGGCCTCAATATGTACTGCCAACTGATTTAAATGTAATTGCTATATTTCAATCAAGCGGCTAAATTCTGACGGAAATTAATGCTACATCGCCAAGCCATATGCAATTCAGCTTCTGCAAAAACAATTAACCTATTCTGAAGAACTAATGATGAAAAACAACAATGAAAATGTCAAGATAATCGACAACAGATTGTATTAGTAATAACGTGTACTGATGCTAAAGTTAACCAAGCATAATCTCTCTGCTGTACACATAATCAACCAGCCAGGCTAACAACAAAATCTGACAGGCTATCAAAATAGATTTTACTTTTAACAATTTTATTAATTTTCCGAAAACACCGACACGTACTGCCAACTGATTTATGCAGTCTTCTATTTCGCCATCGTCAAATCCATGGGCTGACGTTGATCACACAACACCGTTCCTTCCAGTGCAATACCATGCTAGTGATTACCACAGAATGGATTCTACAGCTGTCCAATTGGTTCTGGGCTACTTAACTATAAACCTAGTTTCGAGATGCTACAACTAACACTAATAGACAATCAATTTTAGATTTTTTTAATTAACTAACAACTAACTGACCTCTTCGTATCTTTCTTTTTCTTTAGCGGCGAGGGCTTCGAATTTAGGTTTGTTTGGACACGTCTTCCACCTCTCACCGAGTTCCTTGGCGATTTGACCAACAGTGTAGTCTGGGTACTTGGCCTTGACCTTTGATCTTTCTTCATTTGAGAAGCAGAAAAAGGCAGACCTAAAAACAAAACAGATCAAATCAGTATTTAATAAGCCAAACAAAATTTTCTGTAAAAATCAAACAAAGTTAAGTTATTTCAACGCAAGCTAGTCGGCACCACATTTTAGTATTTACAGATCAACTAAACTTAAACACAATGAAAGCAAATTAATCCCAAAATTTAAGATATTGAGCATTTAAGTTTTTTATCGCAGTAATCGACAAATCATTCTTCATTAAACCCGTATTAATTGTACACATTTATTGCTGAATTTACAAGCATTTTTAAAACATTGCAAGAGTTGAATCCTTAAACTTGTGTCCTACTTCACCACTTAATTCACTATAAAGTCAACTTAAATCAGTATAAGTTCAGTTTAAATCAGTATAAGTTCAGTTTAAATCAGTATAAGTTCAGTTTAAATCAGTATAAGTTCAGTTTAAATCGGTATAAAGACAGCTTAAACCCGTAAAAAGCCAGCTTAAATCGGAATAAAGCCAGCTTAAATAGGAATAAAGCCAGCTAAAATAGGAATAAAGCTAGCTTAAATAGGAATAAAGACAGCTTAAATAGAAATAAAGACAGCTTAAATAGGAATAAAGCCAGCTTAAATAGGTATAAAGGCAGCTTAAATAGGTATAAAGCCAGCTTAAATCGGCAGTAACTTTCTTTCCAATATACTTACAGGGGTCTCTTTGGTGCGTTGGGATCTTTTCCGGCTTTCCCACCCCGTTTACGCTTTCCACCATCGTAATCTGGATCCTGACCCTTCTTAGACTTTGATGCCATTTTCTGCAAAACAAATGAATACTGTATAGTTTTTCACATAAAAGGCCATAATTCCCATTAACCTTTTGTGCAGTGATACAAAGAACAAAGGCTAGTAACAGTAAATTTGCTTGGATTAGCTTTATAATCTGCCAGAGCCAAGGAATGCATCTTCAATATCTGGCAACTGTTTCATTTGGGCCAATTTATTGTTGAGGCTTATTCGACTAGCATTCCAATTCCACACAAAACTGAAGTTTGCTCTCATTATACTCCAGATCAAAAATTGTATCTAAAGCTTAAATTATTACTTAATTAATATTCACACTGCTAAACACTAAAACTCTCTATCAAGACAAAATTCTTTTTTACCATCAAGGTCCAACTGTGGTACTTAAATCCTAGACGACTGATGCAAAGCCGTA
Organism: Aporrectodea caliginosa; assembly: GCA_020284085.1. Lineage (NCBI taxonomy): Eukaryota > Metazoa > Annelida > Clitellata > Crassiclitellata > Lumbricidae > Aporrectodea > Aporrectodea caliginosa. The sequence continues at coordinate 159,445 of JACEVL010000409.1, read as the reverse complement.
CTATGTAGCTGTCAAGTTTTATGCCAGTATTCAATAATCAAAAATAAAAGTGGTATCCTTTATTTGAAGAAACTCAAAATATAATCTTATCTGCTATCGTGTCCCTGATGCATTCTATCAAATAACATCATTATTACACAAAATTTTGCTTTGGCCTTGAACCAATTTTAAAACTCGGCCTATTTTCCTTGACGCGGAAATCTAGCCACATGGCTCTAACACAAAGGTTCTATTCTATTCCATCGAAAATAAATTATGCAAATCGCAGATAAAAGTTTCATTTCAAATGGCGCCAATTGCCAGCACTTAATTACACGTTTTCAAATCAAAATCTGTCAAATATTAAAAGAAATCTTTGTCGGAATTGCTTTCTCGCCAAGCCATGTCAAACTTCCCGATGCGGCGTCCATTGTCTTTTCAACCTAGTCTGTCTCTAAATTCTTATAAATCTCAGGTCATTTCTTTGTCAAACTACACCAATTTTTACTAATCGATTATCGAGACTTTACTCTTCACTTCTGTCGTTTCAAAATTTCAAATATTTGCCGTCTTAAACACTAAATCTAAATTTGAAGTGTCATGTTCGAACTCCACAGCAAGAACGCCGCGGCCATTTGTAATCTAGCCTAGCCTTGAACAGAGAGCGTTGGCTTTAGCGAGAAAGAAAAATTCCCACCAACAATTACCAACGACAGTAAAACTGAAATTTCAAGCTTAATTTCATCAATCTGATGGCAACAAAACCGTCTTTTACTTGGCTGAAACAATACTTACGATTTCGAAGATTTATTTCTCTTGCACGTGTAGTACCTTGCTGAAAGCCGTCTTCTGTAAGAAACGAAGCAAAGCAAAGCACTGCAGCTCTTATGACAAGACAAGCGGACCCAACGCACAAGGACGGAAGCGGCAAAAACACAAGCACAAGCCGAATCTCTGCAACGCCGCGTTTTATTGGATGCTGGCCACGCAGGCGGCCGCTCCCATTGGCTGACCTCAGATCATTTTAAATTGGACCAATAGGAAACGTCGATACATTCCAAATACCCGCGAAATGAGTGCACCATGGAATTCGAAGATCAACTGAAATTTATTTAGCGCTATGACTCTATAATAAACGCAAGCAAAGTTCTATTATTCAGTTGTTAGGATATAACGCCTATCGTGTTTTGAAGGATATTAGCCTATATCTAAAGTAATAAGTTCAAACAGGCGTTATAACTTATTGTAACTTTTTATCGATGCCCAGTTAAGCTGAATGTCTAGCCAACTACCAAACAGACACCTACATAGAAGTTACACATGAGCAATCATTAGCGCATACATTCTTTTTAAAAATCAAGGCAACTGCGACAGTCAATAATAAAAAAAAATTAAACTGATAATGATAAGGTTTCCCGATAATGTTGTTTCATGACCGTTTACAATTTGGACCATGGGCCATAGTTTGGTTGGCTGCTTTTCAAATCTTTTAAAATGATCTGGAAATACTATGTCTGACGGAACAGAATTTGTGACTTCTTGTTCGTATAGTTTTCGCTTATCTTTTCTTACTCAGGTATTGTAATACTTGGTCACTAATGCATGCGACGTTGTTGTAAAGTGTGGGTGTTTGTCTCGTGCTAATAAATCTTACTTATTTACTTGTTGCAGGAGCATGATAATATAGAATAGATTTACAAGCCATAACCTACATAGTAATGTAACGTTCCAAAACATTTATATAGCGCTTTTCAGGCATCTCCCAAGAGCGATGCTAGAGTCCATAGCAACTAAATGCAATAAGATATAATACTGGATCTGTGCAGACTTTAACTGTTCAGAACAACCTCGCGAAAAGGCATTTGTAGGTAAGTAAGTAAGTAAGTAAGTAAGTAAGTAAGTAAGTAAGAAAATCCTTTAATAAACCAATAATGCAAACCGCATTTTGGTGCTCATCGAATGGATCTGCATAATGCAAGGGGCAAGTTTTATGTTAGTTTAGATGTTGCATGGTAAAATAGGCCATCATATTGATAAATCTGGTGAGGAGGAAGCGGAATAATAAGTTGGCGGCCAGAATCACGAAACAAATTTCCGTTCTGCCACGGCGAGGATTTCGGACCTGAATCTGGCCGATCCTTCACTTGTTCAGTCCAGCACGCTATAGCCACTAGATCATCGCGCGCTCATAGATGATGTTACCCTGTACACAGAAGGCGATCTAAAAACGGGGCCTTTGTTGGAACCAATGCCAAATAGTAGTAATGCTTATTCTATTGATATAGCCTACTTTGACTGTCAGTTGGTAATGTAAATGCGCCTGTAGTATACTGTATAGGCTAGTAAAACGCCAAATAAGCTGCTCGCAATTTAGGATGTTATATAACAATATAAACTATTGTTAATACAGTTCTAACGCAGATCATCCGTCTTTCTGAACCACCTAAACCATTGTTATGTTATGTTGTTGTGTTCATTGTTAACACTTTTTACATCAGCAGAGCTAATTGTCCTTTATGTTGGCTTATTTGTCATATCTTCGATTCACTAGATGGCGTTAGAGACACGCGTCCTTTGTCTCGTTGTGTTTGTACCCATGGTGAACCTGAGCCATTCGGGCGAACTTTGTCATACAAAACCACTCAAATTGTTGACACGTACGCATCCTTTCAGGCTATAGGCTCGTGGTTTTCACGCTTGACTGACTTTCTATTGTTGGATATCAAGGCTGTCACTGAATCACACACAATGGGAGCACCTCTGAACGGTTCAGCTGTAGAGAAGCTAGGCTATAATTATAAAAATTGAACGCAAAAATGGCAGCTCAAGGAGGGAGTCAAGATCGCCGCGACTTCTAAACGAGTGAATGGCACTCAAGACTCGCTGAAAAACGATCCACAGCAAGAAACTTGAGCGCTATATAACGTTCGGCCGGACATTACACTCCGCTACTGCTTGTAGGCCTACTGTTGGAGTGCGAGTCCCAAGTCTGGACATAGGAGAGGCGACAATAAGCTTAATTTTCTTTGTTACGAAACAGTGTCCTTACGCAGTAGCTGACCAAATCAGCCAACCATCTGCGCATTTTTAAACATTTCACGGCAGTTTGATTCATTATGGGCGCTAACTTAAACCACTGATCTAGCCTAATACATCGAAATAAAATACACGACCGCTATAGTTTTCATCCGCATTCCCTAGAAGTCGCCTGTGTCTTGTTTATGGTGTTTGGGAATGGTTGACAATAAAAAAATGTAACGCTAGGTAGGCCTATAACTTAAACGAAAGAAACTAGCATCGATTAAACCGTTATCGTGACTCCCAACTTGGCTGCTTCTTGAGACAATCCATGAATACAAAATTTAACAGAGACGCAGAATTCAGAACAGAAAAGTATGTATGTATGCCTATGTGTGTGTGTATGTATGTATGCATGCATGCATGTATGTAGCTTTTGTATGAATGCATGTAGTGATGTAAATTTACCGGTAAAATATTTTTGCGGTAAAAAATCCGGATTTTTACCGGTAAAATTGGTAAAATATGGTAAAAAATGGTAAAAATGATTTAAGTGATGTAATATCTTGGTTATGTTCCCCAATGGCGTGTTTATCCATTTATCAGTTACAGACAAATATTGAAATGCCTTGGTAGTCCTATTGAATTGCTAAATAGTTTGTTTGAGAAAAGCACATTTTTATTACAAAGTGAGTTTTCGTCCACTGTCACGAATTGCAATAATTGTAAGTGATTCAGCCCAGATGAAAATTTCTCTGATATTTGGTAGGCATATGTATCAGGTCTCATGCACTTTAAAAGCTACAACTTATCAGTTCTAGTAGGTAGAATTTAGATAAATAGAAGATATGTAGGCTCCAGTGTAGCTGTCTATTAGGCTCTACAGTAGCCTAATATTACTTGGCACTTGCATGGAGATTTCATAGGTAGATTTCTGCTATAGAAAATGGTGCATGAAAACTAATTGAAATTTTGGAAGAACTAACCGAGTATTATTTCAACACAATTCAGCAATCATCCTACATTATTTGTCAATGGGTGATCAGCCCATGAACAGAAAGAAAGAAAGAATTTTACACAGCAAAGCGCATAAGGCATATATCTGAGCAACACCCAAGCCTATGATCAGTTGCTACAATCTTGTGAATGAAGCTGACATTGAAAACCTTTAAGTGAATATTGATACTAATAATATTATTTTTGTTATTTAATAGGCCCTAAGTGAAAAGAAATAAAACTTTAAGCATTTACCATTTTAATCATTTTTTACCATATTTTACCATTTTTTACCACGGTAAAATATAATGCGGATTTTTTACCGGTAAAAAATCCGGTTTTATTACCAAAAAAATCATTTCACATCACTAAATGCATGCATGCATGTATGAATGCATGCATGTTGTATGCATGTGTGCATGTATGTATGTATGTATCATGTATGTATGTATGTATGTATGTATGTATGTATGTATGTATGTATGTATGTATGTATGTATGTATGTATGTATGTATGTATGTATAATGTATGTATGTATGTATGTATGTATGTATGTATATATGTATATACGTATCAGAGTTCTTGTATAGCACTCTTTAAGTTGCTCACAACGGCACTCTAGCACAGCTAGGCCTACCTACTACCTAGGAAACAATAGTAGCCTATACAGTCATTCAGTCAATGAGTTCGCCATGGAACAGAAGGTTCACAGTATCTGCCCGCCCTAGCCGGGATTTGAATCCCGATCTCTGGGCTAACCGTCGAACACTCTGACCGTCAGTAGACAATAGCGAATTAACCTCCCTGCAGTGTGGCAATAGCGCATCCTCAGTTGGGTGCTGGGTCCGTTGTCTCTTCATTTACAACGGCCGTAAATATTCGACGGTTGTTTGAACTCTGGAGATCATAAACGTTTAAAAATAATGTCGTTTATTATTGGAGGAGGATCTGTGGTTTAGGCGATCATTGATTGTCTCATGATGTGGACAAAAAGACGGTGCACTTATATTCAAAGAAGCCCTGAATGCATCGATGCGGAGGTCGGTTATATGGTTATAGTCATAGACTCACCAACTCTGCATGGGATCGCCTCCAACTTCAGAGGGTCTTCTTACACTCATCAATGAATACAATTTTCTTTGTCATAAATCGCTGTCTGTCTCTTTCTGTGTGTGTGTCTCTCTGTCTGTCTGTCTCTGACTGTCTCTGACTGTCTCTGTCTGTCTCTGTCTGTCTCTGTCTCTCTCTGTCTGTCATGGAACAGTTGGCTGTTTGTCTGTCTGTCTGTCTGTGTTTGTCTGTCTGTCTGTGTGTCTGTCTGCCTCTCTCTGAATTGGAAATTTCTGACGAAAGAACGATGCTTTTAAACGGTCAATCCAGGACATGTCCTCCACGGGTTGTTCCCCCCCCGCGAAGCCGTGCACCGGTGTACAGCCTACGCCCCAGACGCCGTGACCAGGTGCTGCCAAAAGCTGACAACCAAATGAAGAAAACATTTATAATCAGAATTTTGTTCGAATATTGATCACAGCACGGGCGAATTTCGTATTATAGGCCTACAATAATTATTATACATGTAGCATGAATTGAATGCAGATTACAGATAGGCCCTATAATTTCTTGGGTCTGCGACAGGAAAGCAGAACTTTGCTTAGACTTGCAGTTCTGCTAAGTTGATGCCGTTTTAAGCAGTTCCACCTCACTGAGTCCAAAGGCGTATACAGCACTCAGCACATGTTACGTTACAAATATTTTGTCAACAGTTCCGCTTTAGCAAGGTTGATGCCCAGGCTATTGCGATTGTCAGACACCAGGCCTTTTCTAATGCAGAACACTCTCTCGCAAATGCATAGGAAACGGGAACTGAAGGTACGTAGGACACAAAGCTAAGCATCTGAGTCCAGTGGTTTGCAAAGTTGCATTGGAAACGGGAACTGAAGGTACGTAGGACACAAAGCTAAGCATCTGAGTCCAGTGGTTTGCAAAGTTTCGAAGACTTCAACCCAGCGCTGTTGAGCCAACAACGTAAGGTCTGATGGAGCGAAGAACGCATAATTTATCTACACCAAATTCCGGGACAATTTGAGATCAATCCGGGACACGGGACACACAGTGGCGTAGCAAGGATTTTGGGGGCCCTTGTGCAGAGCCTTGGTGGTGGGCCCCTTGACCCCCCCCCATTCGATTTCAAGCAAAAAGGCTGTGCAAAAAACGCTGTTGCAAACAACATAAAGGGTCAGATAATCAAATTGGACAAGTCTAAATTCTACGGTAATCTAAGAAGAGGAATACTAAAACTTAAAACGGTCTTTTGCGCGCTTTCTCTTGCGCAGAAATATCCACCACTTTTGAAGTATCAAGCTTTTTGGCATATTCATTTTCTATTGAAAACATTGCCAGGTCGCTCAGCCGCTCTTCTGACATGGTACTTCGTAGATAGTTTTCGATGAGCTTCAGTTTTGAAAATGATATTTCACATGTTGCAACAGTCACAGGTAAAGTCAGCAGCAACATGCCGGGTGAGAATTGCGGGGTTGGGTTGTGGGTTCAACCATGGCCCTCTGGACATCTAGAAGGCCATGGTTCAACCCCCTAGTCTTTCGTAGGCTCCCATAGTAAAGTCTACATTTCACACCCAAATTGCACATAAATCAACGTCTAACGGGGGGTTAGCAAGTGGAAAAATAACTGGTTATTTTTTACAATTCCCATACTGGCAACATGTAGGCAGTGCAGACATCACTGAATGTAGACGAAAGAGCATAATAGTCTATGAGTAACAGTTTTGCAATTTCGAAGATGGTTGACTTCGTTGACAAATGACAACCTTGAACGAAAGCTTGAGCGAAATTACAACAGCTGAGCTGGAAAAGATAGCGAAATGTCGGTATCATACTATTTAGCTAACAGTTCGGCTGCTGCATACAATTCGTCGTCAGAGGCATCTAAGAGTATCGAAGGCAAGAGCGCGCTGAATGTTGCAGCCAAAGAACTAAGGCTGAGAAATCGCTGTTTGATTAATTTTGTCCACGTGCTCTATCCACACATTCACTCTGAAACGTTTCTCGGTTGACGAAGGCGATTCGTCGTGTCACATTTAATCAAATAGTCTTTTTACCTTCTTTAAACGCCGATCTTCAAACTGATCTTTAATGCCCCAAGCTTTTGCCAGACTAACAGCAGTATCGCCGCTATCGCGGATAGAATTGTACTCATTCCCACTGGCGTAAACTTGTCCAAAATATTGGTGGGGCATGGGTCTGGACAAACAGAACGCGAAAACTGGTCGCATCATAAGTGCTTCCGGTATTACATTAATGTATTATTAAGTTTATTATTATTTTATTGTAGAAAATAAATAAATATTATTATTATTATTATTAAATTTCCCGAAATGTGAATCTACGACGCTGATCGTCAACCGCTAGGAGAAGATGCAGTTATAATATCCAAGTGCTTGAAATCGAAGGGGAAATGGCTCAGTTGTGAGCCGCTTTTTGAAGGAAGGAAGTGAATTTGAATTACGAAGAGAACGCAGTCGTTGGCGCGAACCGAACAGAATTGCTTCAGATTTGTCTGAGTTTATGGTCAAACCAGAGCCATGCAAATTTTTCTGTTTACCAGGCTGATCGGTGAGTGACAGAGCAAGATGGAGCTGAGTATCATCCGGTTACTGTTGTAATTGGACTCCAAAGTGATTAGCTGTACGACTGATTGGGAAGTAGAGAATCTAAATAATAAGGACCGAGGACAGACCCCTGTGGCATTCCAGCAGTGTAAACAGCGGGCTAAGATCGAGCGGTGCTGCGGTTCCGATGCCAACCTGCTGACACGGTCAACTACGTAAGAAGCTAACCAGTTTAAGGCAGTCCCAGGGGACAAGGAACCTTTTGGTGAGTCCTGAAAGCAGTAGCTGGTGGTTTATGGTGTCGAAGGCTGCACTGAGGTCAAGGCATAGTGAGAGGCAGGAATTTCGATTGTCAATAGACGAGAAGATGTTATCCAGCGTAGAGACGAGAACGAGAACAGTTTCAGTCTGAAATGGTTGCTTTTTGCTTACATGTAAATTTGTTTCATATTGAAGCCGTGAAGACTTGAAAACATTGAAGATATAAATAAATCTTGGCTTTTCATTATGGAATTTCTGATAGTATTTAAGTTCTTTGTCTCTGTTTCTGACGAAGTTTTTAATATTTTATGAAATTCTCCTCTGGATTTATTGGTGGGGCAATGCCCCACCATCTCAATTATTGGGGGGGCACGTGCCCCGGCTGCCCCGGCGGAGTCTACGCCTATGCTCATTCCGCATGCTCTGAATTTTCTCATGCGATGCCTTGATCAGATCACTTGCTTTACTCAGATCGCACTGCGGAGATTGTGGTAGCTTTGAGCTGCCATGGGTTGCTTCCAGAATTTTTGTAATTGTCCATACTGTGTAGTGCCGTAGTGGAAAATATCAACAAATGAACAAAAACCCATATGTAAATTATTAACACGCCCCCGTGACGTAGGACGTGACATCACAATACTGCTGGCCAAAGATTAAAGATAGGCTACTACAGTGTAAACGATTTTTTTATGGCACACCGGTTGTGTACTAAATCACGCATTTGGGCATTCAGACGTCAGTCTCTGCTAATGCAACTAAAACTTGAGTGCGTACGGTGTACATATAGATTTAGACTTGGTTAAGTTGATTTGATTACATTCTGAAAGGAAAGCCGCTCTGACGGTCTGACCGCGGGGCCCTTAACCGCCGGGGCCCTTGACCGCCGGGGGCCCCTGACCGCCGTGGGCCCTTGTGCACTGCACAACCTGCACAACCCATTGCTACGCCACTGGGGACACACAAGGCCGATTCCGGGACTGTCCCGGCGAATCCAGGACGGTTGGCAGCCATAACTGTTACTCGTGTAGGCCTACATCGTCCAGTGTCACCAATGGGGGAAGATGTGTATCCAAATGAAGTCATTTAATCGATTCCGGGACTGTCCCGGCGAATCCAGGACGGTTGGCAGCCATAACTGTTACTCGTGTAGGCCTACATCGTCCAGTGTCACCAATGGGGGAAGATGTGTATCCAAATGAAGTCATTTAATCGATTCCGGGACTGTCCCGGCGAATCCAGGACGGTTGGCAGCCATAACTGTTACTCGTGTAGGCCTACATCGTCCAGTGTCACCAATGGGGGAAGATGTGTATCCAAATGAAGTCATTTAATCGATTCCGGGACTGTCCCGGCGAATCCAGGACGGTTGGCAGCCATAACTGTTACTCGTGTAGGCCTACATCGTCCAGTGTCACCAATGGGGGAAGATGTGTATCCAAATGAAGTCATTTAATCGATTCCGGGACTGTCCCGGCGAATCCAGGACGGTTGGCAGCCATAACTGTTACTCGTGTAGGTCTACATCGTCCAGTGTCACCAATGGGGGAAGATGTGTATCCAAATGAAGTCATTTAATCGATTCCGGGACTGTCCCGGCGAATCCAGGACGGTTGGCAGCCATAACTGTTACTCGTGTAGGCCTACATCGTCCAGTGTCACCAATGGGGGAAGATGTGTATCCAAATGAAGTCATTTAATCGGATCCACACGCATCCTGGGCATAATTAATTAACCCCTACCAGGTAGGCCTACTCCACTAATTAAGTAGTAGGCCTATTAGGCTTATGCTATGTTTATTGGTGCCTGCGATACATTTAACTAATTACAAGAGTAAAGCAAAACTGAGCGGTTGACAGAATTACGATGTTTTTGAACAGTAATCTTAATAGAGACAATAATTATAACGAATTCACTTCAAAGTTTAAGTGTTCTTCAATGAGACGCTGAGTCTAAACCACGTGGGGTAAGACACGTTAACCTTTCTAGAGTCATTTTACTTGGCGCCAGTTAACTGCAATTGAAACTACGTGGGGTAGGATACGTTAAACTTTCCAGAGTCATTTAACTGGCTCCAGTTGACTGCTTGGGTGTCTTTCTGGGGGTCCTTCTGGGGGACATTTTGGCACCGCGAGTTTACGGTATCGGCTTGTCATTATGACGTTTTTATAAACCTCTTAACCTCTTTTTCACTGTTAGTTAAGGTTTTTGTTTTTTATTTTCATAGTGCTTTGAAGCGAGTTAATCATTTACTGTTTAGCCTACTATGTAGGCCTACTATACTGTTTGCATTGCTGTATGAAACTTGATGTTGCACTGCTTCTCAAGGCTTTAGCTGTCACTAATTCAGATTTCTGAAATGTTGTTCTAGGTGTCCCTAGTTAGCGGGATCTTGATCCCTTTTGGGACTCCTCTTGCGGCCAATCTTGATATTTTATGTTGAAATGTTTTGTGATTTGATACGGCTTCAATAAAAAGAGTTTTAATTTGATTTGATTTGATTTGTATATTTTTTGTTTAACTTGTAGGCCTACATAGGTGGCCCTACTTAGCGGGATTATAATGATCCCTTAAGGGCCTTTCCTTGTGGCCATCTCCTATTGTATGTGTATTTTGCAACTCTGTAATTGTAAAGTGATTGTTTGGTCTGGTTACAAAATAAATGATTTGATTTGATTTGATTTATTTATTTACACACACGCACTAACGCACGCACGCACGCACGCACGCACGCACGCACGCACGCACACACACACACACACACACACACATTGCCCCTATTATTGTTCTGAATTTGTTTAGTTCCTATACCTTTTTTCTAGAAAAAGCACTGGCCTGTTTTCTGACTCGGCGTCTCATTGTAAGTTAGTTTTGTGGGCAACCATCGCCAAAGTCGCTGACAGAGTTTTGTGTGTGTGTCGGAGACTCGGAGGAACCGAACGACGTGGACTTTCCGTTAACAAGGGGCGCCAGGCTAAAGCTGACTGTCTGCCTGCCTGACCAGTTGCGTAAATCACGGGAGGGGGTAGAGGGGACTGTCCACCCAAAGTTTTGACTGGGGCCCTTCTGCCCCCCCAATGCAAAAATCCGGCCCACGAAAATTCTGTCCCGTAAAGTTATGTACAGATTTTCGCCTCTGTGCCTGACCCATTTGGATCTTGACCTGGAACTGATTTCACCCCGCCTATCGTTTATGTTTTGACTAAACGTCTCTGACTAAGCTGGTTCCCTCGGCTTCGCATTTTTGCGCGCTGTAGAAATCTCGAGATTACGATTAATTTCGAAGGTGAGCCTTAATCCACCACACTCGCAATCGGTGTTTTGAAAGGTACAGCGTGTCATAGTTTGCCTGCTCACCGACGGCGGAGTGATACAAGAGTTTGCAGCCTGTGCTAACTTAGGAGCTTTTGTTTAGCTACGGTGCTGATGTCAATGGCTCGGTTGCGTTTAGACTTTTTTACAATTAAAAATTAGGTTTTATTCTGCGCGACATGCTCTCATTCTGCCGAGGGAGGCGCAGGATGTAATTCAGTCACCCGCCGGTAAGATTTCGTGGTTGATTTGTTAGTTTTAAGGGTGGAACTTGAGCTCCCAGAGAACGAGGTTACGTGGTGTCTCTCAGGTGTTAAATGGGATGAACGGTAAACGGGTTACTAGGATTAATAAGCTATTAAAAGCTGTTAATTAAAATGGTTTCGATTCTACAGGGCATGCTGCCAGAATGCACCGATAACCACAAGATAAAAGGGAGCAGCGATACGGTAGGTTATTTGACAGATGCAGTAGAACTAGTAGAACTATCTGTAGAGGGAGTACTTTGTACTCCACCTTGGAGTACAAAGTAGATCTGGTACCTCTGACCCTGAAAACAGATGGGAGTGGTTCTGATCGAGCGGACATAATGTGGTAGAAGTTTTATGGTGGGCACAACAGAAATTTGGTGTTTGTCATGGTAAAGCGCTGAAATAGGTCGTTTCATTGGTATACTTCGCCGCCACATGGCAATGTTAACTGTCTGAATGGTCGACTATGGTTAAAGTTGGTGCTATATAAACTCGGTTAGTTTTACTGCTGTGTATTACAGTTACTGTTGACAATGTAGGGCAGTATGGTTCACTGCAGGTTAAGTGACACAGTAAAATGTGGTTTTGTGTCAGTTTGTGCAAGGTTGTAAGCTGGGCCGGGAGCGCTTCTGAGTAGCTTCTCGAAGAGGCGCTATATAAATGCTCTGAATGAATGAAAAAAATGAATGAATGAAATGAATGAATTCGGTGCTAATATTTCAGGGTACATGATAAGTACGGTAATCCACATACATTCAGACCTCATGGTTTGCCCGACATGAGTTTTTAACTATAATGTCACTTGTGCTGAGATGGTGATTTTGTGTAGTGACTTATATTATTTTGATTTTATGGTGTTCGAGTACTGTAGTAGTCTGTAGTTTAGCAGTGGTTATGGTGTTACCAGAAAGTGCCTGTTTGGTCTTAGAGTTGTGGTAGTGAATAACTTTAATGAAACATCAGAATGAAGCTTTATGTTGGACTTCAGTAAGCAATACTTCCAGAGTTCATTTACAAATTCTTTGACTTGGAATGATATTGCAAGAGTGGGTTGGACCCAGGATATGGCTTGTTGGTCTGGACCTGAACCATTTGGCCATGTGTGCAAACAATGTACAGATTGTATTGTATCTGTAAATTGATATAGCGCCACTCATAGTGCTACACCAATCAGAGGCACTGCCAGTGCAAGAGACACCCCCCTGAGAAAATAAGCAGGGAAGGGATGCAGGGAGGCCCCAGCTTGAAGCAATGAGTGAGTCATGGAAGGAAGTTGGTTCCACAGAGTGGGGGCCAATAAAAGCACTAGCAGGAGATTTGGTCATGACAGTCCTGACAGATGTGAGCTGCACACATGTACAGTGTACACAGGGTATTTTGTGCACTTGATGATAAATGTGTATGCTAACCAGAGTTTTGTGCACACTGCACAGTGTACTTGTTTCCACAGACCTGCATGCCTTATCTGGGATACTGATGGCATCCTGCAGGAAATTTATGTAGTATGCCTGTTTTAGATCATGGGCAGCAAACCCCTCCTTCTCTGCTGTGGTTTTGTATAAGCCATAGACCTCTGGATATTATATATATATATATATATATTTTTTGTATAAGCCTACTTTAGGCATAAATACTGATAAGCTTGCTCTGTTGCAGTCACCTTGGCTGTGTTTTTCTTTTCCTCTTGATACGGCTGAGGAGTTGGTGTTGATGTTGAACTAGTTTGCCGGAGACTGTTGTACTGGTGGCAAGTAGCTTTTGAGAGTAGTCAGAGACTGTTGTACTGGTGGCAAGTAGCTTTTGAGAGTAGTCGTCTGAGAGTAGTCAGAGGCTTTTATTTGCAACACTTGGTGTCTGACTGTATTCGACTCTGTATTAAGGGTTCATATCCTGGTGTATCAGCACTTCGGAGAGGTCTTTATATTGTGCTATGCTAGAGGTCATATATACATACATGCACATATACATGCATACATTCATACCTAAATACATACATACCTAAATACACACATGCATGCATACATTCATACATACAAACATTCATACATGCATGCATCATGAGAGTGACATTGTTAAGTTACGCTACCTGTTACATTAATTACCCATTAGAAAAGGTGAGTGTGACCTGTTGGCTGACCTTTTTTTGTTGAATTGCTTTTGTCATGGGTGTGCCTCAGCCCAGAGATCGTTCAGACCCCTGGACCACACCTCTGAAGAATATTGCCTCTTGAAGGGTTTTAGTCAATGATCAAATGATCCATTTTGGTCTCTTCACCTGCTCATACTAATTATCTAGAAAGCAAATAGAAATAGTGTCTGCTATGACCTCTAAAGTCTGGAGGCAATGAAGGACTCGATGTCTAGCCACTTTCAGTAAACTGTTAAAAAGAAGAAGAGCCCTTATGCCAGCTCTAAGAGGTAGCAATGGGTATGAAGTGTTAGTCCTGAACTACATTTCATTAACCTTGGCACCTAAGGATGGATAGCACCTTAATATAACAAGCTACATGCACAGGGCTTGTTGACTAGTCACGTGTTTTTTATGGTTTTTCGATTACTTGAGATTTATGTAGACCATGAAGATTCCAAACAATGACTTTCGAGTGTTGGCTTTATTTTTAACCGGAGCACGTGTTAGGCAAATGCTTGCCTTACCCTCCAGCTCAATTGACTTACTCGAGAGCCAGATGTAAGATTTGTAGTAATCTCGAGAATATCTTAACTGTGGTAACACTGAGTCATAGCTTCTGATAAGCGTAGACTTGTGGTGCCGAAATAGGAATAGCAGTAATGGCCATATGGAGAGAGCAGAGAGAGAGAGAGAGAGAGAGAGAGAAGCTGGTCTCTGTAGAACTGTTTTGAATGGGTGTGGTCCGAAAAATGTTAACAGCAGCACGGCTGAATGGGATTGTGAATTGCTTAGCAGATGTGCGGTCAGATGTCGGAACTTGATGGGGCAGCTGGCACAGGGCTTCATAATTCTTCTGCAGTAGTCGAGTGGCACTAAATCTTTCTGGTCCTGCAAGGGTGTTGCTTCCGTGTAAGAGCGCTTGGTGTGTCGTACCTTGAATGTTACCTGTTTTACTTTCTTTCTCTTCAGCTTCAGGCAGCTTTTTCTTTATCTTGATCTTAATGTGGCCTTTGATACTGCAGGCTACCCTGGTGGTCGTGGAGAGCCCAAGTCCTTGTGTTAAACTGTTTAGTGATAAATTGTTTGGATATAGTGTGTATCTTGTGTGAGGGGTATGGAGGAGAGGAGAAATATAACCGCACTTTAGTTGCCCAATTGGGGTTGGCCATGGTTATCTGGTTTATTTAGTCAGTCGGAGGAAAGTCTCCACTTAAGTACATTAGCCTTTTCTGTTTATTCTGGAACCCATTTCGTAGGATGAGGCTGAACGGTATTTACAGCAAAAAGACGCTTTAGGTGATACTGACGTTTGTAAGCTTAAGTGTTAAAGCCAATTGAATAGGAAGTCTAAAGGGTTTCAGCTATCAAAGGGATGGTTTTCTTGAGCTATAAAATCGATGGTCTTTGGGGCAAGTTTGGGCTACTGGACCTGTAGATTACTCTTCTAAGGCTTGTTTTTGGTAATGGGGTCAGGCCCAATATGCTGGGTTTTGAAGTAATGTAGGAAGATGCATTGTATTACCACCTGGCCACAAGCCCACCAACAGTATAACTATGTTTAGATGTTTGCAAATGAATGAATGTGTACAAATGTGAATGTAAAGGATGGCTTATACATGCACTGGAAGAGGATTTCAAAGGCACTACTAGTATCAACCTTTGAAACCATTATGCTCTGCTTAACTCTCTTCTCAGGAAATAGTTTTGCTATTAAGCGTATACTTCTGATCTGCTACTTTCAAGTGAGATTTTCTTTCTCCGTGGATCTTTTCAATCAGCTGGCGTGTTTGATTCCTTCTGTGAACAGTTTTTAACTCGGATGGAGTCTTGTAATGCATAGACTTAAACTGGTTCCAGGCTCTGCATCTTCTTTTTCTGTCTTTTGAAGCACCTTTTCTGATTTTCTAAAGTGATTGAGCTATATGAATGTTTCACCTCACAGTTGTCTCTTGCTGTAATTTTTAATTTTTGCATTAAATAGGTTTTAGAGATATAGGTGGTACCAAACTACCAATGGTGCATTAAAATCTCGTTTTGCCACAAATTTCTGAGGGTGGGCTCACCAAGCCCCCTAGCAGACACCTGACCCCATTTTGCTCAGGTGTCTTAGGCACCGTGGCTCACCACTTGCTGGAAAATATTGCCACTGGCCCACCAGCTAAAAAGGTTTGACACCTTTGCTTTACACTGTATGACCGTAGTGCTTGAAACAAGCTATTCTGTGCATTAGCATTACACGTTAACCTCTAGATTTATAGGCAATCATAGTCCAGTCAAGCCAAACTGTAAAGTTAATTGAATTAATTAATGCAATTAGTAGCGTTAAACTGGCGGCCTTTGTCATAGCATGTCTGTATGCTCCAAATTGCTTAAATTGCTGTGAAGAGTGTAGAGTTCGCTTTGGCCTATATAGATATCCGTTGCTTTGTGTAAGGTTACTTTTTTTAGCTCTTCTGATATCAGAAGGTTTTAATGGCGGTTTTTGTGTCTGTACTCTGCAGTGTTTATGCCATTTTGACTTTGCCTAAATCAATGCCTAAGTTTTGCCCGCTTTCTTTCCATCGAAATACATATACAAAGGAGTAGTTGGCGCCACTCGCTTATAACGTTTGGAATTTGCGATTGAGAGCAAACTCTTTCTGTTTACGTCTTTGGTAAATTCAATCTTTGTTAGGAATTTTTAGGAATTCTTTGCCTGAGTAACGAGCGCAGATGACACACTGAGGTAAGCACACTGAAACCGTTAAATTGTTAAATCTTGATTTAAGAGACAATATAGGAGATCGAGAGGACAAGAGACAAAATCGAAGAGACAAATGTCGAGATCGAAACAACAGATGAGATTTGAAATGGCAACAGTTGATGTAACTAAATGAAGAATAAAAGTCAAGGTCTGAACAATTAATATTCAGAGTCAGCTAATGAAAAGGCCAGCTAATGAACAGTCAAGGCCAGCTGACGAACAGTCAAGGTCAGCTGAAGAACAGTCAAGATCAGCTGATGAACAGTCAAGGTCAGCTGAAGAACACTCGAGATCAGCTAATGAACGCGTAAGGTCAGACAACATGAAAAACTTTGGATGGACAACTCACCTCCAGACCCTCTGACATTCATGCAGCATGTCTGAGCCGTCCCTAAAAGACCCTAAATTATTGTGTCTATTCATTTTCACGGTTCATTGTCAACGCCCATTCATCTTTGTTCCGTCTCTGGCCGGCGGCCATTTCTCTTTGACTGACCCGTTTTCCGCCCGACTGACCTGCCTGTGCAATTCACTTAGCTGACTTCTTCAATTGGGCGTGACCTTTGCCGATTAGTTCCATTTTTCTCCGTTGCAGGCAATGTATGCCAGACACCAATGGTTCCCTGCTGTTCGGAATTTCTAATAGATAGACCGTCGTCTGCTTGAAGAAAAGAATAAGGCGGGAATAAATGGACTTGTCCGTTGACTAATCTCTGCTTGAAAATTGGCTCCATTAGCCTCATCCGTCCGTCTGTTGAACGTCGTTGCAGATGGCTGTATATGGCAACATGGCCCTCTCTCCCCCATTGAGTCCAAGTGCCTTGTCCGAACTTGTCTCTGTGGGGCCACCGTGATTCTACACGAAAACCCCCCTAAAGAGTGCGTCATCATAACCTGTATTCTGATACAGTGCAGTTGGAGACATGGATACTGAAAATTGTCAGCTTTGGAAATGACTTCATTATAAAATGCACTTACGGGTAATTGTAATTTTATGACAATTTATTTAGCATCATCAGTAGCAAGCTACTTTTAGGATGCTTTGCAAAACTGTCTACTGTCCGAGCAAATGCTAATGCTTGGAGTAACAAGTAGGCCTACATTTTAAACTGTTTTTCAAAAACAGAAAGGCTTTTTGCGTAGGTGGTGGAACACTGCTGTTTAAGGCTCGAGGACTAGTATTGTAAGGCAGTATTTGATATGGCTGTCCAGACTTCATTTGAGCGCTGACCTTATTGCAAGGCAATAGTATTTGTTACCATTCAACCACCTTCCTGCCCCATGTATGTATAATTTCTGTAATAATTTCTAAGCTCACTTTTGCAAGCAGGAGTTCCATTAGATCCATACCTAATCGCCTGGTTGCCTTGCCTCATTTTATGTAACTTTGGTTATTTTTTAAGACATACTTTTGTGGGACTAGGAACTTTGGAACCGTATTATGTCTTCAGTTTTTTCAGTTTGCTTAAATATCAGAAATGATTTCAAGGTGCAAATATACACTACACACACGCACGCACGCACGCACACACACACACACACACACACACACACATATACCGGGTATGTGTATATAGGCATGTATATATATATGCAGTCACGTGTATACATACACACACATATATATACATGCATGCACACGTGCATATGTATATATATATATATTTACATGTGTGTGTGTGTGTGTGTGTTTGTGCATGCCTGCAGTGCATAATTTATAGGGAGATACCATGCTGGGATAGCGTCCTGATTTTGATGGATCCTTGGTCAGGCAGGACTAGAACTGACACCATGAGAGAAAGAAATGCCGGCTTCACATGATGCCATGGGATTAAAACCCAGAGGCAGTGGCCAGAGGTCACAACCTTTGACCCGGGCGTGAGGTGCCAGTTGGGCAAGTTCAGCATTGCCCTCTGGTGATTTACTTAGCATACACTGAATCACCTTTGAACTAATTATCCTACCGTTCACTGGTTTCCACGCGTTCCCCCCCGCTAGGCTGTTCCTTTTGATGCCTATACAGTCTGCATTCTAGTGATATCTACCGGTACTCACTGTAGAGGATTGTTTGCATAGAAGAAGAAGAAAAGAAGAGCAATCCCTTGAGCTAACATGAGAGGCAGCCATGGGTATGAAGTGTTAGCGACTTCATTTTCTTTGCCTCGGCATATGAGGGCGTGTGGCCAGGTCTTTCTCTCTTGCTCTCTCATCTTCCCACCAACAGTGTGTGGTCAGTATACTCGTTATAGTTGAGTTGGATGGGTTGCAGGTGGGGCAGAAGTCTCAAAAAAATGTCTGCCCTGGCAAGGATTTGAACCCTAGTTTGGATAGAACCCTTATAATGGATATGGTTGGAGTGCACATGTCCTAAGTGGCTGATTGAATAGACTGTTTGCATTGTAATGCAAAGAATATGGGTTCGATCCTCATCTGAGATGGTTTCCTGTGTAGGGACCTTGAGCAAGTCCTTTACTCACAATTGCTCAGAACCATTCGTTGAGGCTTGGTCATTACATTGTGTCTTATAAATAAATGCATACTACTTATAACAGACATATTATGTGTGTGGGTATTCTACTGCAGTGTTGACTGTTTCCAGACATCGGAGTTTAGATTCGGAAAATAATGGTTCCCTTGTTCCGCTGTCTTGGACTGTAACATGGAACAAAGCGGAATTTTCTGGATGAACGATGATGATGATCGGCTCAATTTTCAGGATAAAAGGAAGCATTTTTGGAAAAACAGAGCTGGAGTTTTGTTGGAGATGGTATGACTGGTTTGCTGTGGCTTAGTGTGGGAGGGTGGGGTTGAGTCAGCTACTGACGGAGTGGGGCTGTTGGGTGGTTGGCTCCACGTGTGTGCGTGGGCCTGCCACTGGTGACTCTTCTAATTTACTGGGCATTGTTTTGCTAACTGATGTAATTTAGTCTAGATCTTAATGACATTTAGCATCATACAGGGTTGAATAGAGGGCGCCTCTGATGATAATGGTGCTATATAAATTACCTTAACGGACAAGTCAGTAAGTAAATTTGAGCCCAGGAGCAGCTTCATCAGTAGTTGCTAAAGCCGCTCTCGTGTACACGATGTTGAAGAAAATGTTAGATTGAAGACATCAGAATTAGTGTGGCCGCAGTGCTGAGAAGCACTTATTGTCTGGTAAGACAGCTTATATGACCTACAATTATTTCCTTAAAAGTAGTCTCCGCCTTTTATTCTGCACAGCATTTCGGTCTTTACCAATTAATTTCTGAGAAAACTTGAACATTTGATGGTCAATGTTGCCGAATTCAGACACTGCTGTCTGATTAAAAACCTCCACTTGTTATCTTCAGATCACCCCTCTGACATGATGCTTTTAAGTACCGATAGTGCTTCAGAAATGTAGAGATTACGATTGTTTATAGCGTAGTGTTCTGTGCCTTGTAACTGGAGAGTCGCAGGTTCGAATCTACCATAAAAGCCACTGCGTAGCGACCTTGGGAAGTTACTCACCCACAATTGTCTGAGGAAGGCAATGGGAAACCACCTCACTCGTCTCGTCCTCCGGTGGCATAAAAGCCAATGGACCTGCCTTCAGGAAGAGAACTAGTCATCATCATATGTAAATATCCGACCACTTGTAGGGTCCACTTTGTGTGTCTGTATTCTCTGACCACTTCAGTAGGACACTAAGAGTCTCGCAGTGTGTTATGTGTGTGGTCAGATGTGACATGCAATAAAGACATTTGTGATTGAAGCAGAGGTTTTGATTTTTGTGCAAAATGACTGTATTATTACCAGACAGTTTGTGTATGCATAGTATACATACATACGTACATACATATATACATATGCACACACACACACACATGCACACACACATAAATACAGATCCACTTGCGCATATACATGTATACTTTATACTTGCAATACATTACATCGTGAACAGGCATTACTTTTAAGCGTATTTGCATTACGTTACATCGCAAGCAGGCATTACTTTTAAGCGTATAGCGATGACGAATCTGGAATTTAAATGACTTCCTCGTCGTTTGAGTTTATCATCGGTGCCATCTTGGTTTATTGGTCTTTAGTTTGTCTTCCGGTTGAAATTTGCGATCGCTTCTGCGGCCACAGGCAGAGGCAAGGAGACAGAGAGGCAAGGAGACAGAGGCGAGGAGGCAGAGGCAAGGAGGCAGAGGCAAGGAGCCGTCGTCTGTGGCATGAGCCAAATAAATTTGAGCTTTCATATGAAGGTCCGAGAGTAAAGTTTTATGCGCTGAATACCGAACTTCGTTAATAACGCCGCCCGCGTGTTTGATATTCGTTTTATGGGAGGCGATTTCCGATGTAATTTGATCGGGTACGGTAATGAACGTGGCTCCATCTACGAGGTTCAGGTTCAGACAGAGAGAGAGAGAGAGAGAGTCTATCAGGATCAACTGGTTCTCACTGAACTTGAAGACTGGTAGACTCCATTGCCAGGCTGTGAATCCGAGGGAAAATTCATTCATGCTGTGACAGGAGTAAGCAGGTGGGCCCTGACCCATATGGCTATTTGAAGGAAGGGTTCGTGTGAAGGGTTAAGAAGGAGGTTGTACAACAAGTACCTCCTTGTTTGCAGAAATTAGTCGACTTTGGTCCGGAATGTGTATTTGCTTTGGTTATAGTATAGTAGTAGCTTCTGTTTGATTACAGAGATCATTAGCGTCGCCCGCTTGCTTCATCCAGACTTGGGACTGGCACTGCCAAAGTGCGGGAGCAGTGGCGGAGTAATCTTTGGTTTTAGTAGTCTTGAGTTAAGATATATATTTCATCTCTGAGAGAAATTTGCCAGATATCCTTCTGACCTGGCAGTGCAAGACGGAGAGATCAAACGGTATTGGTCTTCAAAGGGTGGTTGCATTGACGCCCAAAGACATTTATTCAGAAGGGGTGCAACTGGGGCAGGTAATTAGAGGCTGAGGTGGTTCCAAAATGTTCAGATATTAACTCCAGAGGGGTAAGTGTGCTTTCTTACTGTAAGTGCCCCGGTCATCAGGGTCTTGTAAACAGCGGTCCATGGCTAGTGAATAAACGGCAGGGAAGGAACAAGAGACATTGGAAGTGTGGATATACTCCTGCCAGCATTTTCTTGGGCATTGGGGACCCATATGGGGGATATGGGTCCTGCTTTGGCTCCGTGAGGGCATGCTCACTGGGACACAGCCAATAGTAGGGGCCTACTCTTCTGCTGAGAGCAGACCCCGTGGCATAGGAAAAACAGAACAGTTTATTGAGCATATTCCAACGAGTGGTGGGGTACTTCTCGGCAGCTGAAGGAAGGCGGTTGTAGGCTGAAGTGCAGAAAGAGTGAGGCGCTAAGTGGACTTGTAAAGAGGGGCTTGGCCTCTTGAAAAGGAGTCCGTTGGCTGTTCTGCTTCCCGCCCAAGGAGGGGGAAGGGGCAGTGACCGGAAGGACCCTGACGGCAATTCATTACAAAAGGAGATCTATGGGCGCATATGGGTATGTGTAAATTGCTTGCCTATAGGGTGTATGCTTGTATATCTGCATGTACGTGCGTAGCTATGC
The DNA here is from genome assembly GCA_020284085.1 of Aporrectodea caliginosa. Taxonomy (NCBI): domain Eukaryota; kingdom Metazoa; phylum Annelida; class Clitellata; order Crassiclitellata; family Lumbricidae; genus Aporrectodea; species Aporrectodea caliginosa. Next base: position 137,574 of record JACEVL010000409.1, on the reverse strand, counting down.
ATGTGTGTATGTGTGTCTGTGTATGTATCTGTGTGTATGTGTATGTTTGTGTATGCTTGTTTGTGTATGCTTGTTTGTTTGCATGATGTATGTATGCACAGTTGGTATGTATGTCACAACCAGCGTGTGTACCCATGGAAAAAAGGTCAATCTTATGACTGCAACAGTTACCTGAAATGGAATGGTAACTGGAAGATCCTAACAGCAACCACAATCCCCCACCAAAAATGGACCTGTCCAAGGTGGTCTTAATTCGAGGTAATTAGGTCTGCTTGGTCGGCCAAAGGAGTTCGGCCATGTCTGTAATAGTTTGAGCTGTTGTACCAACCTAACCATTGTTGTCTTAAGGGACTCATTGTTCTATTAATTTATTGATATATTAATTTGTGGGAGGGGAAGAATTCAGCAGCCTGTGGGGAGTTTTGGTCAGGGAGAATTTTCCGTCCGAGGAACAACATGATCGAGTCTAGGGCCGTTCCTGCACTAAGGATTTAGGGGAAGGTTTCTTGGAAGTTGGGGGAGGTGGAGGGAGTAGAGCGACCTAACGTATCTGCCAACACTAGGATGCGTAAGATGCTGAGCGAGCTGTTCATTAAAACCATCCGGCTACCTTCACTACCTAGCTGGCTTTTGTTTTTGTTTGGGTTTGCCGGTTTCTGTCTTTTTATATCTGTCTGTCTTTCTCTTGCTGGGTGTCTTCATTTCACACTCTCCGTGTCTTCATCTGTCTTGAGAGTCGACTGGTGTGTGGGGCGGGGAAACTAGGTCATCTATAAATAGCAAGGAACTACTTGCATCTTTGTGTAATCTATTAACAATAGCATGTGTGTGTATATATATATATATATATATATATATATACACATGTATATATATGTATATAATATACATATAGTATATATATATATATGTGCATATATATATGTATATATATATGCATATATATGGATTTCACGAGAAGGTCAGGAGGTAATTGGTTCCCTTGATGGGTGTACCTTGTTAGGTGCAGACTGATTCTTCTTTTCCAGGCCCAGAAAAAGTCAGACCAGAACCATGGACCCAATCCGCCATTCCATCTGTATTTCTAGCTGCGTTTGATCTAAACTAATCTAGCCTGTAAACTTCTATAGCTCCTTTTTATCACAATGCACTTTGTAAGGAAACAATTGATGGTTGATTCTAAGAATGTATCTCCTTTTGCAATCTGGTAAAACTTGTCTCTTTCCAGCTACATGCAGTTTTGAGATGAATTCATAAATTAGGCCGATACAAATTTCTGATTAATAATAATGTTAAAAACAATATTATATGGCATTGTAGATTGGATTCATTGCATATAAATATATGGACACATTGCAAGTAATAATAATAATAATAATAATGCCTACTATTTAGTCTATTTCTATGGTGCCGTAACACAGCACATGCCGTTACAAGGGTGCATTGACAACCAACAGTACATGTAGTTAAACTTGTAGGTTGCATAGGGCTCGCACAGTATACTATAGCTGCTTGTAGAGCATCATGGGGGTTGATCTTGGGTTTGAGAGATGTATGAGCTCAAGTGTTTGTCGAGGGGAGTCGCCCCTTAAGAGCCTAGGAGGTCGGAGTGACTTTTGACTTACCCTGACCCTTACCACGATGACTCGGCGACTACCCTGGCAGACTGCCACCCTGCAGTGGTCTCTGGCATTGAGTGGTTCCAGCTACCATTTCTGCTCGCTAGGTTCAAGTTGGTTAAAACGGCTGCAGCGGTGACTATAGACAGCAAAGAGAGGAAAACACACAAACGCACAGAGAGAGAGAGACACAGACAGACAGACAGACAGACAGACAGAGACAGACGGACAGGCACCATTTGGGGAGTCTTTCTAATGGCCAGATGTGCACAAACCGCGAACATCACCCTATATACACTCCTAAACAAATTGGATTGGCCAGATTGCCTGCTTACCTAAATTGGCTACATTGACAAACTCCTGTGCCCAACACGTAGCCTCTAATGTTTGAAAGGTCACATTACAACAGGTAAGTCAGACACTGACCATCCAGTGTTTATGAGACAATTTGTGCGAGTGGCTTTGCAGACTGGGAACATCGGTGTCTAGTGTTAGGAGACATGAGCTGTAGGATCGTCTGGACTGGAGGAAGCCTTTTACCGTCTGCTATTACCATTAAAAATCGCCGCCATTTCGCTGTGGCCTCTATTCTCGGCTACTGCACTAGCCTTCGATGCGGAGACTGATACTGTTATCACCCGTTTTGGCACGAATTGACATCAGGTTAAGGTTTAGCACCTCTGAGTGCTAGTCATTGTTCTTATCGTCTTAGCAACTGTAGCTAGGCAACCTATTCATTCTGAGATAGGTTGCCTGGCAGCCTAAGACTGGAGCTGTTGAGCCTTCCTCTGCTTACAATGGGTCAACAGTTGAAGAGGCAGCTGTTCGATGGTGTGGTACGGGTTCTAGTCTCCACTTTACTAGCTGGCTTACTTTCGACTGTGTACTTTCGACTGGTTTACTTTCAACTGGTTTACTTTCAACTGGTTTACTTTCAACTGGTTTACTTTCAACTGGTTTACTTTCAACTGGTGTACTTTCAACTGGTTTACTTTCAACTGGTGTACTTTCAACTGGTGTAATTCAACTGGTGTACTTTAAATTGGTGTACTTTCAGCTGGTGTACTTCAGCTGGTGTACTTTTAACTGGTGTGCCTTCAACTGGTTCACTTTCAACTGACCTAGTTTTCAGTCTCATTTTCAACGGATATAATTTTCAACTTAACTCCTGGGCGGGATTGACAAAGTGTCCCCAGACTCCCCACCCACTGTTTATCGCCCTGAATGGGCCAAACTCTACCATATTATTAACTGTTTTAAGTTGTGGTTGTGTCAACTTGAATTTCTTTCTATTAAACGAATATTTTATGATGGTGTACTCTGAGCTGATTTACTTTCAAGAGATGTTCCTACAGTACTCTTGACGGATGTGCTTTCAGACCAGTGCACTTTCAACTGCTCTACTTTTCAGATAGTGTACTCTCATCCGTTATATGTTGCAACTGATGTACTTTCGACTGATATACTTTACAACTTATGTACTTTCGACTTATGTACTTTACAACTTATGTGCTTTGAGACTGATGATGTACTGCAGTCTGACGTATTTTTCAGCTGTACTTCTGCTCTTGTGGTGACCTCTGATGTTAAATGAAAAATTCCAATGGCGAGACTACTGCTGTCATCAAGCGCTGTGTTGGAGAAGGAGGGGGAGCTAGTCTCCTGTGGTTATGGAACAGGTATGGCAGCAGTGAGGCTGCTTGCTGCTGCTGGTGGTAGTTTGTCTTCACTGCTAGGTCAGCTGGTTGAAGGTGAAATTGGCCTAATTTAGTATTCTGTCAGACCGACTTCAAACTACCCATGATTACATGCCAGCCTTATAATCGCCAGTAATTTCAGGCCGGACTGCGAAGGCTGCAGGAGGAACAGAACGACTGGTGGGCCCCGGCCCGGCCCCTGCTTGGTCGTTTGGAGATGATTTAAGGGCGGGTTCCAAGGTAACTGATGGTTGTGAAGTACGGGTGTTTATTCACGCGTCTTGCGTGCAATAATAGATGGGGAAAAGTTCTTCGTCTTTCCGGAATAGATAATCTTTTCGCATGTCGGAGGAGGGATGTCCTGGCTTGGACCACGCAGACTGGGTTGGCTTGGAACAGCATCTGGACTGTAGTTAGAGGCAAATGAAATGCTTTGCGCTGACAAAATACTGCCGGGAAGCAGCATAAACTGACGTAGACTGAAGGCAGGGATGGGCAGTAATTGAAATTACGTAATTGAAATTACTTGAAATTGCACAATTTGTAATTTTTTAATTTGTAATTCAATTACATTTCCCATGTATTTTTTAATTGGAAATTATATTTCATGTCCCAAAGTAATTTTCAATTCAATTACATTTTTCCGAGTAATTTGCCCATCCCTGACTGAATGGATCTGGCCTTAATCTAATGATTTGTGGTGCCATTGTCATACTGTAATGTATCTGAACATTTATATAGCGCCCCTAGTTTCTACTCAGCTGAAAAAGTCACCAGTAGCGGGTCCACATGCATGCATGTGTGGAACCAACCAAGGAATTCCCGTCGACAGCTAAAGATGGCATGGATGTAGTATATAATTGATATAATGCACGATGATGATGATGATGATGATGATATGATGATATGATGATGATGATGATGATGATGATGATGATGATATGATGATATAATGATATGATGATATGATGATGATGATGATGATGATGATGATGATGATGATGATGATGATGATGATGATGATGATGATGATGATGATGATGATGATGATGATGATGATGATGATGATGATGATGAGACGATTTATGTAGCACCACAGCACAGGCCAGGCTGAAAGAAAGGTGCTGTCAGCGAGTAAAATGCGACAGTCATAATTATGATATTTTAGAAAGATAGGTCGTGAGTCCTGACTTGAATGGGACCAGAGAGGGTGATTCCTCACATGGTTGGGAAGATGGCCGTTCCATGCAGCGGGTCCAGCGACAGTGAAACCAGAGTCGAAAATCACGATCTGGGGCGGTCCGCGGGTGCCGTGTTTCCGTTAGAGTCCAAAAAGAGGACGTATTTACGCCTTGACCTGGAATTTCTCTGGACTTAGCTCATTGCTTTCGGCTATCACACCGAAAAATTTGGACGTTTTGGACGTTTTTTATGGACGTAAAATCGGCCATTTGGGCGTTAACGGAAACACTGGGCGGGTGGTAGGAAATCCAATAGGTCAGAGAAAGTAGAAATGAGCTTAGGGTGGATGAGCAAGTTGAGGCTTCAGTTGAGAACTGTCTAGTAATAAATCAGTCGCTGTGGCCTTTGGCCAGACATTACTGTGGCCTTGTGACGCCATTAGCAACAATGAGATGAAGCAGTCTTGAGGCAGATCATAATTATATGATGTGCTTTGTAAGCAGCCAATTTGTCAACTTAGTTGACACGGTGTCCGACCCACAAAGGTATACTGGATTTCCTCCCACTCTTCACTCCAAAACTTTACATTGACAGCAGCATTGTGGCTAGATGCGAGGCATTCTGATTTGACCTTAGAGGTAGTGAGGAGTTTGGGCTAGTTTGGGCTGAAGGCTGCATTCCTCCCTCGCAGAAGCGGGCCCTTGTCTTTCCTTCGCTCAAAAAGCCTAACCTTGACACCAACCTTTGCAATAATTACCGGCCTATCTCAAATCTATCCTTTCTTTCTAAGACTCTAGAACGTCTTGTCTCTCTCCAGTTTCTCCCTTATCTTGATCAATCTGGTCTACTTCCTACTAACCAGTCTGGCTTTAGGGCTAACCATTCCACTGAGACTGCCCTCCTTTCCCTACTTTCTGAAATCTATTCTGCTGTTGATAGGTCTGAACTGACTCTTCTGGCTCTCTATGATGTCTCAGCAGCTTTCGATATGGTTGATCATGAGATTCTTCTTCAGCGTCTTGAGACCTCTTATGGGCTTAAGGGCCTCCCCTTTGTTGGTTTCGCTCATACCTATCTGAACGAACCCAAATGATTGTTACTGGTGACTCCAGAACCCAATGGGTCCACGTTAAACTGGGTGTCCCTCAAGGCTCCGTTCTCGGCCCTCTCTTATTTATTTTATATACGGCTGACATCTCCTCTCTTTTTCCGATCTGTGGTGCTGCTGGTCATCTCTTCGCTGATGATGTGCAAGCATTTGTTCATGGTCCTTCGTCATCGTTGCTTTTGGTCGGGAGTATTCAATCTCTCTCTAATCATCTCCACTTTTGGATGTCATCTAATCGCCTCTCCCTTAATGCTTGTAAGACTCAATTCATCTGGTTTGGTACCCCTCAGCAGCTCCATAAACTTGATTTTGCTCTCCTCTCTGAAAAGTTCCCACTCTTCTCTTTCTCGTCAAGTGTACGTGATCTGGGTGTTACCCTTGATAGTTCACTTACCTTTACCGATCACATCTCTAATCTCTCACGCTCCTCCTATTTTCACTTAAGGCGTCGCAGGGTCATTCGTCGTTCTGTCTCCTCCTCCATATTCACAACTTTAGTTCATGCTTTTGTATTTTCTCGGATTGACTACTGCAATTCCCTTCTTGTTGGTCTTCCTAAGATTCGTCTCTCTCCTCTTCAGTCGGTCCTCAGCACAGCTGCTAGACTTATAGCGCGCCTTCCCAGGTACTCTCACATCTCTTCCTTTATGTTTGATGAACTTCATTGGCTCCCTCTGCATGCTCGCACACAATTTAAAATCCTCTCTCTGATCTCCTCTCTCTGATCTTCAAGGCTCAGAGGGGTCTTGCCCCGCAATATCTGGTTGGCGTACTACTTCGGCCACACTCAGCTTCCTCCCACCGTCCACTTCGTTCCTGCAATAGACTTGACCTCTTGGTTCCCCGTAGTAGAACTGCTATGGCTCAGGCTCGTTCCTTTGCTTCAATTGGTCCCTCTCTTTGGAATGCTCTTTCTCCTTCTGTTCGCTCTAAAATTCTCTCTGGCAGTCTCTCTTCTTCCTTTGCTTTTCTCAAAACCTGTTTATTTTCGCGGGGCTTAGCACACTGGGAGCGCTTCTGAACGGTTCACCCTACGAGAGGCGCTTTACAAATGCTTAAATACGATACGATATATATATGACTACTGTTATAAGGCTGCTTTGTCTACGGAACTATATTAAGTCCGGAAAGATGGTAAGCCAGAGGCTGAAAGGTGAGTCATTGCTCACCTTGATTGGACAGGTGAGGCAGGTATACTATGTGGTTTGGCTGGTCATTGCATTTAGACTGTGTCGGCTGTTTTAATTAACGAAGCACTCTGCATTGGGACCTCAACCAAATTGAAATAATGGCGGACACGCGTTCGGGGAAGTAATGTCTGGTTTGGGCAGCATTTGTTTATAATGTGATTTACAGGCAGATGATTGTTTGTATAAAGTAGGTATATACCGTTGCCTGTGTGGAGGTATACGTGGGCATATGCCCTTCCACCGTACCGTTATACGACTGGGCATTTGCCGCTGTCTGTGTTGATACAGAATGGGCAGTGTACCCGTGTTGCTATCCAATGAGACGTGGCGGCGGATTTAACCATCTGCCGACCCAGACCAAGTTTTTTTACAACCCCTATTATTTGCATTCCAGAGTTGTCACTTTAACTAATAACATGATTATATTCATTTTTTTAAATTTAATTAATTAATTAATTAAATTTGTAATGTGCACACGGGCACGCCAAAATGTGAATCTGAGGCGCGGATAGTCAGCCGCCAGAAGAATATGCGGTGTGATATCCAATTGCTTGAAAACGAAGGAGATATAGTGAGTTTTAGCCGCTTTTTGAAGGAAGGAAGTAGTAGCCTATAATTGTACAGTATTGTAATCTCGCCTGCAGTTTTAAATTAAATTTTGAATCTGTTCATTTTCAAGTTAAGCATATCTCGGAGTGTGCCGCCCTTAAGCTATTGCCTTGTTTGTTCCTGCCATTTGGATCCTGCGTGATCGTTAAGCTGGAGACGGAAAACCGACAAAGGAGGACCATTCGCCTGCCTTGTTAGTCCGATGATGTTTGGTGTCCTGCTAGGCAAATGAGGAGCGGTGCCATCCTTTCATCTTTCTCCCTCTGCCGCCGGCCCTTAATTTATACAGTCCGAGTCGCTGTGCCGCCAATCTGTTAACTATTTACTGGCCATTGGATTAGTCTGAGGGCGACTGTTGAGACCTCCCAGATCCTATAAGATCCTCCTTTCCCAGGCACTCGATCGCCCTCCAGTCTCGGCAGTCGCGCCTTTATCGTTCTGCCACACAGGTCAGGAAAAACAATTGACTTCGATTAACGGGACACGAGAGAGGCCGACTGGTTAGAGTGCTCGATTGTAACGCGGAGGGTTTGAGTCTCCCCTGAGATGGTTACTGTTTAGGGACATTGAACAATTCCGTCAGTCACAGTTGCTCAGCGCCATCGATTGATGCTTGGTCGTTAAATAGTGGAGCTTAATAAATGCAGAATAATAAAAGCGAGCAATAAATGTTGAACACTGTCGAATGATTCTGGGTCATTAGATAGTGACGCTTGATTGATTCTACCAGTGTTTCACTGGCACAGTTGTTCAGTGGCTATTGTTCTTGACTATCGATGTCAGTGGTCCAGGGTTAATTTCTCCGCCAGAATGGAGGTATTTGGGTTTCACTTACATTGGCGCCATCTAGTGAACTAGACTGAAACTGAGTACCTCGGCCACACACCCACTTGGCCTGTCTTTGCGTCATTCTGATATTAAAGCACATAAAAATCAGTTGATGTTTTGTGTTGTTAGGACTGGAGAGCCTCTGATCTGTCTATCATGAAGTGGCACTATATAAATTTACGATTGCAACTACAGTTACAATTACACTGTATGTCGTAAACATGTGCTTGGGTGTGTTGCATTTCTGCCTCGAGCACGCTCCCAGAACAATCGGAGTACGTTTCAAGCGGCTTCCGTTAAGAGTTTTTGCTCAGTGTATATTCGAAGTTGAAGTGGGAAGCGTCCGGCGTCGTATGTCTGTCCCTCCAAGCTAGAGCTGTTATTGTTGAACTGAGTCATTTGTGATGCCCGCTTATATCATAACCTTGAATCGCTCATGGAAAGGTAACATTTACATAGCGCCATTAAGAACCGCTCTCGAACGTGTCGAGTATGCCCGTGTTTGCGCTCAGCGATTAACTCGCATTCCTGACTGCTGATTGGCGCTTAATAAGTTGGTATGCCGACTTAAAATCCGCCTCTGTTTCCACTGCGTCGGCAGACGACGTAAACAGACGGGGTTGGGGGAAGGTGGGACGTTGGGGGAGCGTGGGGTGTAGTTGTGGGGTCGAGTGTTTAAGGTATTTGCATTTTGGGAACGGCCGCGTCGTCGATTAAACGCAAACGGTTGATATGTTGACTTCTGTGTGGAGACGGAGCAGACGAGAGACGCTGAGCGTCGTCTGCTGCGGTGTTTCAGCCAATCGTATATTGATACTGTGGCGCCCTCGCGGTTCTTAGTTTAACTATTTTTCTCGATCGGATTTCCAGTGATTGGTAAATTTATCTGGCGCAAATGTTTACGTCATTTGATTAGAACCATTTTGCACCTATGTATGTATGTACGTGTATGTGTGTGTGGGTATGTAGGTATGAATGTTTGTATGGCGATGTGTATGCTTTAATAAGTGCATATGTAGGCTATGTGTGTAAAAAACTGTGTATATGTAAGTTTGTGTGAATGTATGTTATATAATACCCTAGGTATTCATGTGTGCATGCATTTACAGGGTACCAGTTTGTATGTTGTTTATGTGTGTGCATATGTACAGACTGTAGACTTGTATCATATTGATTCGAGAACATTATACTGTGAAATATTGTACTAAAACCTTAATAAAAGTTCTATAGTAAAATGCAAGAAATTCAAAAGAAGGAAACGTTATGGATTCTTGCAAACATTCTGCTAGCAGAAGATTTTTGTGGCATATCGTGGTGATGGTTTAGTGATTGAAGGTAGGAAGTTCAGTGCCTGCCAGGATGGAACCTTATTTCAAGATTTCCATTTTCACCTGCACCCTCTCGCCAACTTAGCAATAACTTCACACCCGTGGCTGCCTCTCAGGGCTAGCTTAAGGATTGCTCTTGTTCTCTCTACAATAGGCTGCATAGTACATTAGGATGGGCAATTTTGGTGTACTGTCGGTTAGGGAGTGCCTCTGAGCAGTTTCTTTTGAAGAGGCAATGTAGATATTCCACGCATAATTCCTGATTAATTTTCACCAAGGTATTAACAAATTTTCAATTCTTCTTGCATAGATTGGGAATATATTAACCAGTGTTTAACTTTTTTTGACAACAAATATGTTTGTCCTACCGACCTTTTCTGTTGCAAATTTCGGAGAGATATTGTGGAAATGTTTGGCAGTACATTACATTCGAAATTCTGTTTTGATATTAGCTCTGGCAAGACGCTACTTTATGAGTAGATTGAACAGGTTAGGAACTTAGGACGTAAATGGTAATTCTGGGGTGTAAAATGGTGTTCTGTGAGTGTAAAATGGAAATGTAGGGGTGTAAAATCATGGTGTGTGTCGTTGGCGTTGGCTGTCCCATGAGTTATGTTGTATCTTGTTACTTTCTTGTAAGGTGACTTTGTGTTCTGGTCGTTATATATGTCCTTTCCTGTGTCTTACTTGGTCCTGCTGCTTGTCTGTCTGTCTGTCTGCTATTGTTTGTCATTTTCTTGTTTGTGTGTGTGTGTCTGCGTGTATCTCTGTTTGTTATATTGTTTATGTCGTGGCCATCTGTATGTCGTTGTATGTGTGTCTGTTTGTCAGTTTTTGTGTTGTTTTCATATGTCTGGGTGACTGTTTAGCTGTCCATCATCTTCCTTATCAGTTTGTTTAAGATGGTGGTCGATAGGTTGAGTGCTGACCTTGTAGTGTGGAGTGTGGGGTTCGTGTCTTCTCTGACCCAGTTACCTTGTAAGGAGTTTGTCCTCACAAACGGTCAACACCATCCGATTGAGTTTGCCCTTAGATAATTAGTAGCGCTTAATCAAGACAGAAATAATTAATTATTGGTCTGTGTGTGTAGGTGGGCTATTCTTTCTGATTGGTTGTGTCTGTAAAGTCTGTCACTTTATTATCTGTCTTATGTCTGGTTTTTTACTTTTTTTTTACTTCTTTGCCGCATTTGAATGCTTCATATTTCACTGTACACTATCAGCAGACTTGTTGAGAGTAGTGATCTTATAAATGGCCACCATTTTGAAATCTGTCACCTTTCAAATTGATTAATAAATTGGAACAGTTCATGAACAACTTCGTGTCTCTTTCCGGAGTGCGTGTGTATGTGTGTGGATGTGTGTGAGCATTTGTGGATGTGTGTGCGTGTGTGTGTGTGTTGCGTGCATGCGTTCGTGTTGGCGTATGTGGTTACATGTACATTCAATGAGAGGCACCGTTGATAGGGGGAGAGGTTGAGGGGTGGAGTGTAGTACGGACTGATCTGGTCCACTAACCCAGAATTGCACTTGACGGCTGGAAATATTTACACGTCGCCTACAGGGTGCCAGCGTTTCCCAGAGGGTGGGTGAGAGGGGGACCAGCGGGTGGGTCGGTCGGTTGGAGTCGGGCGCCGCTGGTCGTCTGCTTGACGGGCAGCCGGACGGACGGACGAACGGCTCCGTGCGGCTGGGCCTCAGGTTCTATTGGCGTTTATGTCTGGGGTAGGATTGGAGGAACTTTACTTGGCTTATCTCTCCTGTGGACTCTGGGTTTGAGATGTTTTGTATTTTACTGGGTGGTTGTTTAGAGCTGGCGGTTAGATAATGGCCCATGTAAGACGGAGGGGGTGGAGGAGTGGGGGATGATGCGGGTGTCCGTGAACTCTTGGATGGAGCTGGAAAAGGAGGATGGTTATGGAATTTGGTTGTACTTCTTCAGGTGACAACCACTGGTAGTGTTTCGTTTGTTGAAAATACTGAGTTGACATACCCAACTCAGTACATGGAAGGAAAAAAAAAATAATGAAAGTGATGGTTTTAATGTTTTGGTAGGGGAGGGTTATGCAGTCTTCCGATCAGATCAGACATCCTAAAGGGCTGTTGGTGGGTTATATTTTGTCTACTAATTGCTATGACATCATCAGACAAAACTTGTGTGTGTATTTGTGTGTGCACGCGTGTGTGTGTGTGTGTGTGCGCGTGTATGTGTGCATGTGTGTGTGTTTGTGGCAGTCATGGGGTCTATTTGGTTGTCACCTCCAAGTACAACCAAATTCTATAACCATAACAAGCCGCTGCGTAGGGACCCTGGGCAAGTCCTTCACTGAAATTGCTCATGCGCTTCGGCGTGAAACTCCGATTCAGTGTCCGTTTTGTAGTCGGGAGCGCTTCTGAGTAGAAATCTTGAAGGGGCGCTATAACAAGTGCTCATACATAATATATACATACATACATACTATTGTATAGGAGTTCATGGACAAAGACAGTGAACTGATTTTAATATTTTGGTTGTTATTGTATCGAGGTGGTACCTTCCTACCTACTCCTACCTACCTACCTGAAATACAATTCAAAAGTGAAATATGATATTCGGGCTCGTTAAAGTAATGACTCAGATGTATATTTTTAACGACAAGCAGAGTTGAAGTTGAGAACCAAATGTTTGATTAAATACTCTGAGCTTAGGCATCAATGCTTAAATAGAAACCTGGCTCTGATCATTAAGGAGAGAACTTTAGGATTTTAAATTGGAGTGGTTATTGTTTGATTTATTTGGTGGAGTGTTTGTGTTTAACCCTTAAGTTTTTTACAGCCTGAACCATGCTTTTGAGGAATGTTACATATAAGCCAATGTGGTACCTGTACTTTTTAACTAACTTACCTAAATACTTGTGATGTGCCTGTATATTTATGTACAACCTGCTATCTGTCTGTGTGCTTATCTGTCAACATTCCATCTTCTTAACTACTTACCTACTTATTTTTTATTTACTTGCCTATTTTTTATTTACTTACCTATTTTTTATTTACTTACCTATTTTTTTATTTACTTACTTACCTGTATACACCTGGATGCCTACTGACCTAATTACTTATTTCAAAGGCTGCTTAAACTTGGCAAATGTGTCTTCTGCCAAAATGCCTGTGAGAGATCTAGTGGACCAATTGAATTGCTGTGAAGGGAGGTTTGCTGGTCAGTGGCTTATTCATCTGGTTGCAAGGAGATTGGTAAAGCCCTTCTATTCTAATCAGATCTGTTGAGGGACTTCTATTATAGTGTCTGATATTATACTTGATCATGATAAACAGAGCAGCATCCAGTGACACGGTCCATTTAGTGTCAACAATCCACTGGGCAGAGGCTGCATGGGACACGGTTCACAATGCTGTGCAGAATACTGTTTGGAAGATAGTATATTCATTTAGGAAACGTTGCTAAGAAAGGCAACCATATGTACGAATTGTTACCACCTTCGTTTTTCTTAGGCTCTGCTTATGAGGGCGCATGACCAGTACTCTCCTTTGCTGATCTTGCCACTGACAGTGTACAGTCAGTGTACTCATTATAGCTGAGTTGGATATTAGGTAGTGGTGCTAAATAAGTTCAGATTGATTGATTGATTGATTGATTGGTTGGTTGATTGATTGATTGATTGATTGGTTGGTTGGTTGGTTGGTTGGTTGATTGATTGATTGATTGATTGATTGATATGACTGACTAACTAACTGACTGATTGAGAATGACGATGATGATGCCAGTGTCTTGGATTGGGGTCTGTGGCATCAGTTCCAGGTCTTGCACACGAGGTTCGTTTCGGTGCCATGTGCTGGAGATATCCTGTAAAAAATCCGGATAATCCGGATGAAGATCATCTCTGGAGATTACATTGTAGTCTGGTGGTGGATTGGTTCCATGGAATCAGATGGAATTACATCTGATCTATCGTCTTTGCATTGATGATCCACGAGCACCTGTACATATGAGCTAATATACATAGGACGAATCCTTAATTGCATGGGTGATCTTACCAGGAGCAGAATGGACAAGAAGGACTAAATATATGAATCCAGTTAAGACCTGGACGAGGTCTTCTGTCGCTTGGCAGGCAGAAGCCGCACGACCTTGATGAATCATTTCTAATTAATTAGCCTATCTGCGTCTGAACGTCTGATTGGATTTCTTAAAGCCACCAAAAGCCTGATTCGTCGTCGTCGTAGTCTGCTGAGTTTTTGTACAGATGCGAAAACCGGTGAAACGTTGCGGTTGCTTGAGACTGAAGCTGACAAAGCTAACTACTGATAAGGATGTAAGAGTTGCCTGGTGTAAATGTCAAACAGACAGACAGGCGGACAGGCAAACAGACAGGCAGGTAGACAGACAGACAGATAGAGAGATAGGCAGGCAGATAGAAAGAGTGACAGAATGAGGGGCAAGTAGACAGACAAAAAGACAGAAAGATAGACAGACAAACAGAAAGATAGAAAGGCAGACAGAAAAACATGTAAGCAGGTACACAGATGGGCAGGGAGACACAATCACTGACAACAGCTTGCTCGTTAGATCTTATGTAATTATATTTATATTTATTTAAAATTTAGTGTCTGGTGTGAGCAGACACAAATTAGGCTCTTATAAAGCCAATCAGTGTGTCTTTCCTACAGCAAAACACTATTGTGTGACTCCCCACATAGCCTTATCAGATTTTAGAGGACTCAGAACTCATTCAGTGTTAAGGGAATTTAGAGTTCTGTTGTATTGTAGATGTGCATTATTTATTGCTCTTAATAACATATTTACAAAATTTATTTGATATTGACAAAGGTTGAAATAAACAGTGTACCTGGTCAGGTGTATTGTGGTGCCGGATCGTTTGGAAATAGTCGAATCTTTTGTAAGTTGGAAAGCATTAGAATAGCCAAGCTTTGAGGTACCTTCCATCTTACTTTCAGAATTGTAAACATCACCTTGTTTGGCAGTTAAAACGCTAGTTCAGTTTTTATTGTCATCTCTATTCACTTAACGTATATATCATGTTTGTATTTATGGCTGTATTAAGGTGTATGTAGTATATAATGACATGTATATGTGTGTATGTAAGTATTTTGAGTGTATAAGCTTATGTATATATACATGAGTATATATCTGTATGCGTATATTAATGTATTTCTATCTATATTTATTAAGATATCTGTGAGTTTGTTAAATTACATATATGTATCCACACTTGCTTGTATGTAAGTGTATAAAGATGTATATATATATATATATATATATATATAAAGTACCAAAGTATGTAAATCTATGTATGTGAAGGACATAATTATATTGATATAGCTAGGCCTATATCTGATTTGCGTTTATATTGACTGTGAGAAAAATCAATAGGATATGCAATTGTTCAATCTATTTTCCGTTGTACATACTGAGCCAAAAAATTCCGTACCATTTTAGAGACCGCTGTCAATTCGATATCGTTTTGCCAACACGACAGAAATTTATTACTTTTGTGGGAAAACAAATCTTATTGCCTGTTTCTACCAGATTTCATATAATCTCGATGATATGGAAATTGGCTAAATTTATTAATCAAATATGTCGCATTTATCAGCTGCTATTTATTGTATTAATTTTAATATGATTATCTATTATTTGATACGCACACACACACGTGCACATGCTCGCACGCTCACACGCACACGTGGACGATGTTACAAGTTAACAAATTTTCGTATGTGGATCAGAATGCCGGACAAGATGAGGAAAGAATCCTCACAGCAGCAATGAGTTGGCTGCGGAAAATTGCAGTTTTTCAAGACTACAGATAATTGGAAAAGATGACACGAGACAGTTCGGAGACAGATATCCAAACAGCTCTGCTAGACAAAGTCCTTACAGCAGAGACTCCTCGGATGGTTTGGACATGTAGAGAGAATGCCTGCTGATCAGATTCAACATTACTCAAGATTCACGAGAAATGCAAGATTCTAGGGAGAGAGAAAGCAAGGAAGACCCAAAACTGTGCTGGATAGACTGACTAACTGCGCCTCCGATTCGCATTTCTGTGTGACTTTGTGCGCGTTAAAAAAGTTTATAATATTTAATAATAATAATAATAATAATAATATTAGTAGTAATAATAATAATAATGATGATAATAATAATATGGGGATATAACATGTAGAGCATAATGCCTGCTGAAGACATGGACTGACGTTAAGATGAGCACTGGACTTGACAAATGACTGAGGACAATAGAGGTAATTTATTCGTACCCATTGTGCCAAATGGCTGGCATCAGGCACTGATGATAATGATGATGAAACCTGTAAAGTTTTAGGTGCTGTGGATAGCAACAACATTGTTGTTGTGATTAAAATTCATTATTTTATTGTGTAGTGTACAGATAAACTTTATATATATCACTGCACTCGTGGGAGGCCGTTGGACTTGTGCCTTCTTAAAATTGGTGGAAGAACATTGTGGCTAATTATTTTATGGCTACTCTCAAAACGAAACTTCTAAACTGAGATCCTGGAATTTTTATTGTATTTTATTTGAACATTGCCTTTGTTAGATGAAGTTTCGTCCTCCAATGCCAGTTAAAAATGCTTGAGTTGATACAAAGGCCTCGCTTCATCTTTCGTAATCGTAATTGCCAATTTATATACCGCTCCAGACACTCATCAGAGGCGCTCCCAACCTAACGCAATGAAACCATGATCGAACAAAATGGTCTTCAAGCGTTTGCAGAAAAGAGGTTTGTGTTTGGGTCGAGTCCTGAAACTGGCCATTTCTTTGTTGGCAGGGCTTTCCATAGACGTTTTACTGTCCCACCCATAAAGACAAATTACAAGGGAATTCTTGCAGTTTGATATCTAATCTAATCTAAGTAGTAATGCATCAAGCATAAGTCTGCTGCTGTTGCAATAAATTGCAATAGCGGTGTTTAGGAACATCAATACACAATGCACTGGGAGAACGAATGGGTATGCAAATAGCATGAGAATAGTAGTAGAGTATGCACACAAGACGAGAGTATGCAGCCTCGCTCAGGTTCTGTATGTTAAGACTTCATGAATATGGATTACGGGCAGAGCTTCTTCGTATAAGTTAAGGCCTCATGAATATGGATAACGGGAGGAGCTTCTGTATGCTGATACATCATGAATATTTATAAAGGAAGGAGAGCTACTGTGTGGTGAAACTTTGTAACTGTAGGTCAGTGAGAAGTTTGCAAGTTGTTGAGCTTACGCTTCCTCTCAGATGTGCAAACTACTAATTTGATTGGATTGGATGGGGTGGGGAGGGGTAGAGTTACCGGAGGGGTGTTTGGTGCCTTCAGTAAGGGTGGAGAAACCACTAAACCCTGACAAATGAATTATTCCAGGTTGTTAATCCCTTTGAACAGCTTCGGGTTGTTAGAGAAGTTTGGTGGATTTCGGATGACTAATCCAGTACTTGGCCATGGGCCCCCTTATCTCTCTCTCTTCTCTCGCTGCCGAATTCGTGGCTGCAGTTTAATGCAGTGTGTGCATGTCTTTACTTGCATGCAATTGCGTGGGTGTGTAGAATAGCAGTCACCAATGACCGGGTCACGCATACACACGCACACGCACACACACACACGCACGCACACACACACACGCACACACACGTGCTCACCCACATGCACTCACATACGCGCACACAAATATACACACACAGACATACATACACACACACACGCGCGCGCATGCACACACGCACTCTCGCAAACACATACGCACACACATATATACACACACAGACACACACGCATGCACACATGCACACTTGCAAACCATAACTATAACCATAACCATAACCATACATTTTATTGCTACTTGTAGCGCAAAATAACACAATGTCAGTCTAGTTCAAGACATGTATTGGTTGACAGGAAGCAATGGGGAGAGACCCTTAAGGGAGCAAAGTCCCTCTGATAGGGTTACTCATGCACACAGAAATGATAGCAACTGACTATGTAATAAATTATAATTACCAAGAGTATATGGTCTTAACTAGTTAACTAAAATAAAAATTGAAACACTTAAGTTTCTGTACAAGCACAACATATGCACACAATATATGCCCATAAGCACAAACATACACATGCACACAAACATCCACACAACACACACATGCACACACACACACACACACACACACACACACACACACACACACACACACACACACACACACACACACACACACACACACACACACACACACACACACACACACACACACACACACACACACACACACACACACACGTATGCACTCAAATAACATTCACACACAAAGACATGCACAACATGGATTCGTATCAAAAGTTGACACATTGTGTGAACTTGCAGACGGAAGATTTTGAAGTTGGGGGTTGAAGTGATAATGGGTTGTAGGGTCTGATTTATACAAGGAAAGTAGTTCTACCTTTAGAGGGCATAGGTCAATTAGACCCCTCTATATGGAACAGTGATGTATAATTATGTGCAGAACTTGTGTACAGACGTGTGTGGGTGTAGTATGGATTTCATATTGTGTTGATGTTGGTGGTGACGAGTGGTGTAACTGATCAGTGGTCTTGGGGAAGGTGGTGGTGGTTTATTGACTTGCCTTTGTTGGTGGTGTGTGATCCATCCACAACTGGGAATCTTCCTCCAACACAGAATCAGTGGAAGGACCTATGGCATGTTGACGAGTGCATTCCGTGCTTACTTAGAAATTTTTTACTGTTGTGGGAATACAAATATTGTCTGTTTTTTTACCGGATTTCACATAATTTTGATGATATGGCAATTGGCTAAATTTATTAATCAGATATGTCGCATTATCAGATGCTATTAAATTACTGTATTAATTTTGATATGACTATTTATTATCTGACACATGCATGCACACGCACACACACAAACACTGGTTACTGGTGTCTGATAGCAGTGGGTATTTTGATGATTTGGTGTCAGTAATGTGTCCACCTGGGCTGAGGTGTTTTATGGTGTGTGTGGATATGTGCTTGTATGGGTGAGTGAGAGTGGTGGTGATGCTTTGCCATTCCATCTGCTCATTACTTGGAGCCATAGTACGGAGTGTAGGTGTACAAAATCTCTCTCCACCCATCAGTCCATCTCTTTGAATATAACTGCTGGGTAGGCCTACTGTTTCTTTGGCGACTTGTGAACCAACATTTCTCACTTCCACTTAAAAAACATGCAAGCTCTATGGATTTTATAGAGATGCATTGTGAAATTGTGAAATCTCGTTCCTTCTTTTCCACTTGGAATCGATTTATCCGCTAGGAGAATTTGGTATGGAGTTACGTACAGACACACACAAAAAACCAGTAGCAGTCATGTTTTTTTGTACTTAGGTTTGTAGTTGAGAAAAGAGCGGAACTTTTTTATGTAAATATTGACTAAAAAGAATGGATATCATCCATTTTTTGCAACTGTGGCTGTCAAGTGGCCGACCTCAGGAACTGATGATGGTGATGATGATGATGTGCATATAAAATGTCTGTAATTTTGTGTGTGCTTATGTAATATGTAAACGAAAGCTTGTGCACACATGTCTGTTTGTTCAGTAACCTGTAGCTTCCGGTGTAATGACAGCTTAAGGCTGCTACGGCTTTTGACGTCGACCCTACCTTCTCTTGTTACTAGGGTTGTTAAAATCGGTTTTTTTGGCAATCCGAATTTCGGTTTTAGAAATCCGATTTTAAACCGAATTTCGTTTTTTATTGGCCTTCATAGAAAATTTAATATATTATTATATAACGCAAGTTATTTTATATATTAGGTACCGTAACGTACGTTAATAAACACCTTCTTATCTGCCGGCTATATTCGATGAAAACAATCGTAAACACTAAAGAAATGCATGAATTAATTCTTTCTGGCATTTCTTGAAATTTTCACTATGAAAATGATTTTTTTTAAATTCGAATTTCGTTTTGTCAATAATAAAAACCGAATTTCGTTTTCAAAACCGAAATTCGGATTTCCGAATTTCGTTTAACATCCCTACTTTGTAATACATTTGCTAGTGGTTCTCTGGTTCTCCCTGCTTAGGTTTTTACGAGCTGAACTTCAGTTTATGTACATGCAATAATATCAGTTGATTCCCCCTCCACAGTGTCAATGACTTCATTTGAGTCTTTCATACAGTATCATATTGTACTAGTAAAGTTTTATATAGCCTCTGAGAGAAACTTGCTCATGTGTTATGAAGTATTCAGGTGATACTGAGATGAAGATTTATGATAACTTTTTTCAGGATGAAACTTTCATAACATTATTTAACATTTAAATTTTTATGCTTATGAATATGAATTATCATTAATGCCTAATCATAATCATAATAATAATTCAGTAACAAGTTGTTACTGAATTATTATTATGATTATGATTATTGTTATTATTAATTTTTATTCTCAAAGGTACATATGATCCTTTGGGGACTTAAATATTATTATTATTAGTATTGTTATTATTATTTTTTATATTATTGTTATCGTTATTATTACTAGTATTATATATATTATTATTATTATTGTTTGTTCGACATATGAACTGTCCTGTGACAAGAATTGCAACAGCGTAGCCTCCTCCTGCTTAATGATCTGTAATTAAACTTCATTCATAACTGTACGGTGAGTGAGGCGCACCACCGACATCCGTATGCGTGGCCGTCACCAGGCAGACAGTGAGTTGTTGATAAAGACCCTTTTATATTGATATTAAAACGGTCCCCATCGCTGATAAGGTCATCATCAGCCATTGGTGCCTATAGACCCAGTCGACGTAGTCATCCTCGTCTTATATGCGGCTGGCTGGCATTTCATTACCTCATCCGCCGCTGTCAGTTTGGAGCCGACTCGATAAGCCACCGCATTGGACGAAAACGGCGCGATACCGTCCCGCTAAGCTTGCCCTATTCGCCTCGATTGACTCGGACTATAGAGCTCTGCGTTGGAGATATCTAACAGTTGTTGGGGGTATCTTTCCGTAGGGGGTAAGTATCCGTTTTCTGTGACCTATTAATCGATGCACCAGGGCTATGGAATTGTTTACCAGCAGTTTTTTTGCGATTAAAAATTGTTTCTTGCCAGTTTCGGAATGTCTGCAGATCTATTCGGTCGGTCTGGGGGGCAAAGGTTTCCCAACCCGTCGAAGAATTCCAGCCTTGTCTTTTGTTATTTGACCGTTGGTTTGGAGATAACTGGCGGAAATGATGTATAGCGTTCAGATTCCGAAGCGTTGGACTGGTGGATATAGGTGCATAAACATACATTCCTGTGCTAAGCCTAAGTTGCAAGATTTAGCACATAGAAGAAATCCTGTTTGCGCTTGAGGGCCTCTGTGGTTGCACTTGCAGTATAGACATTTCTAAATCTGCGCTTGATTTTGGTTTGTCATCCGGTGGGAGATGTGTCCGACTGTCTGTTACATGTTCCATGGCTGTGCATTTGAGATGGGCTGTCGCGTTCTTTGGTCGACCGGAACACGATGGAACATCGCTTCCAAATGCCCGGAAACTGTTGCCGCATTTGTGTTTCTCTGTCCACCACACCAAGATCTGCAATTATCCTATTCACTTGCTCTGTCTCCTCTCTCCAGTCTCTCTGGCAACCCAACTGGAACTTCCACTGGACATCGATCTCTGGACCATAGGCGTAGCTACATGGAGGCATGAGGAGGCAGTTGCCTCCTCTTGCTTTTTTTATCTCTTCGATTGACTAATGACCCCGGACTTTTGTCAATGGTCTGTGATTTAAGCCTACAACCCCTCTGTTACTATGCGGTGCTCGTGAATAAGCTGGTGCCCTGCGCTTAGCTTTAAAAGTAGCGCCTCAGAAATTTGTAGTTTACAATTACAATGACGACTGCTGTCCTACGGCTGTATACAGTTGACATCGTTACATTACATTACATTACAAAATGTGACTGGAATTCCAGTTCACTAAAGTACTAAATCGATGACTAATGCATTTGGTTTCTAACATCCTACCTGGACAATTGAATGGAACGATTGTTTCTAAATACTTCAGTTTTGAGACTTTATGAAGGATCTGTTAGTAATACCATTAGTGTTTTCTTATCAGGTTTGATGCAATTGGTGCATTTCCTTTCTTACCAAGCTTGGTGCAATTGTTGATTATTGGTATAATGCAAGTGGGGCAACTGTTTTCTTAGTGTGGTGATTAATTAAAGGTCGTTTTTTTCTTATGATACTTGATGCAACTGTTTCTATAGTCGTCCTTGACATGTCATGGTTATCACAAGTGATTTGATTACTCATCATGTTTGATATAACCATTTTCTTATCAGCTGTTATCTTCGTGATCTCTGAGATTTGTTTTTAAGGCAATTCAATGCAGTGTTATGTAATGAAGGCAATTTATCATCATCACCATCATCATCAGTTCCTCACGGTAGCCCTCTGGCGGCGATGGGTACGAATGAAAGATCTCCACTGTCCTTGGTCTGACACTCATCAAGTCCAGTGCTCCCCTCAGTGTTAGTCCAAGTGATGTTATGTCCTCATTTATGTTGTCTATCCATCGTAGCCTTGGCCTGCCTTTGTTTCTTTTTCATTCGAATCTTGAATCTTGCAGGTGGATGGATGGATGGGTGGGTGGATGGAGAAGGATATCCCTGTGAATGGCGGCCATCTATGGGGTGCAGTTCGTTTGTGGTGCTGGGGGGGTGGAATATTACCTTGCTGTTCATCAGATCTTGTCTTGTCTTGCCTTGTATTACCTTCCCCTGTGTTTTCTTTTGCGGATGTTACATAACCTTTCTTATCTTACTTACTGAAATTTTCTGACCTTACCATGCGTTACTTAAATTATCTGACCTGACCTTAATTATCTGAACTCATCTTACTTTGTCTTGCCTTAACATTGTTGTATATTTTCTTACCTTTCCGTACTTTATCTCACTTGTGATTGATCTCTAGTCTCGAGAGGAGTGAGGGGGGGGCAACGTAATGGTTAATGCTGTATTGAATGTTATAAATTTAAATGTTTCCAGTTAGTGGCAATTATCATAAGACATTCAAGCCGGCTGTTACTTCATCCGCCCCGCTGTTCTGTTGTAACCCCTCCGCCCCCCGAAGTAGTCTATCTGTGTACCTTGCGTAGCCCGGGCTGACGGTGATTCACGTTTTTTTTTTATAAGGCCTAGGATGGTTTGTCTGAATGACTTCATTTGCATAATGAAGAGTGAAGAGTCAGCTCGGGTCTTCTCTGGTCAGGCTAAAGTCTCAAGTGTTTCTGTGTGTGGGCATCCAATTCAGTGGGGTATAAGTTTGTTTGATATAGGTTGTTTGAACTTTACCTGTGATGACGATGGGTAGCCTACCTGCACTGGCCAGGTCGTGGGTCTTCTGACCTTTGCTTTGAGTATCTTATCTCTTTTGAGTAGTTTCTCAATGGCCGGTGGTCGCTGTGTGCACGGAGTGTCAAGGTTTTCACTGCCTTGCTTAGAAGTGTGACCACCCTAAAGGTAAATCTTGTTCATGTTCGTGAAAGTTGTTGAGTAACAGAAAACTGCTATAGAAAGTAGTCTGTGTAGTTGTGTAGTAGTTTTTGGTCACTAGATATGAAAGGTCGATGCTGTAATTCTGATGGTTTGCGACTACTAAGGTACTCCTGTGAATTTTTTAATCATGTAGTATTGGTACGAGCTGGTTAATTAGATGGACTTTTTTATGCAACCTTGCACATTGCTAAAAATTAGTATTTTGCATTACATGAAATTGAAATCATGGTATATACATGTATAGGTGATTTTGAGAGGTGCGTAAGTAGGGCTATATAAATAATGGTGCTGTACAATTTGACTATATTACACTACATCCTTTCTTAATGGATTACACACAACTTGTGATGTAATATTAAAATGAAAGTTTGTAGAACATTATGAGTAGAGAAAAAAGAAACAAAGGCAGACCAAGACTACGCTGGATAGATAATATATAAATGAGGATGCAACATCACTTGGACTGACACTAAGGAGAGCCATGGACTTGACAAATGACCAAGGACAATGGAGATCATTTATTCATAACCATCACCGCCAAATCATTTGCCTTGTGTTAGGAGTTGATGATGATGATGATGATGATGATAATGATGGTGATGGTGATGGTGATGATGATGATGAGCTATCTCTTGGGTGGTGGTGGTGAGCAGTGGTGGTGGTGGTGGTATAACGATGAAAATATTCTAAGAACGAAAACTGAACGGAAACGGAAATGATGCCGAACTGAATAAAAACTGATAATTAAAATCCGAACGGAAATTATACACATTTATGACTACAAATAGAAATGAAGTAATTTACTTACTGACTTAAATTAGCGGTGAACCAGTCTTTCGTGGTATGGTGAAGTAATTTACTTACTGAATACTGACTGGTGGTGAGTGTTAGTGATGTGTACTGTGTAACTACGTTGATAGATGTAACTACGTTGATGATGATGATGATGATGATGATGTAACTTGAACTGATTATTTAAGAACTCTTGGGTGCTCTACACTCACTTATGTTGGTACAGAATTACAATATTCAGTTTAACAATGGACCGGGAGTTCAACCCCAGTTGCAGGGGTGAAGACAAGCACATTAGTCATCTGCCAACGGAATTACTACCCACAGCTTCTGCACAGTATAGAGGAAGTGGAAAAATTGATTTTGTGAATGGAGTAATGTATCTGTGTAATTCATTGCTTATGGGAAGTTATGCCATTTTGAGTGAATTTGCAGACAAGTTTATGGACCGAGCACACTAGAGACGGGCAATAATCACATATCTATGTTTGACTGACACATTTAGTACTTGAGGAAGAGAATCCATGGCCCATTCCTTCGAAATGGACCAGGGCTTTTCGTCTGTTTGACACCTGTTTGTCAGCGGTTGCGTCTAGAGGCAGCTGTTAAGTTCCCGCTGAGGTTTATTGGCTCTGGATGCCAACGGCAAATCGACGATTTTGACGTGAAGTATGGAATTATCGTTGGGTTCGGTTTCTTGTTGATGTTTGGGTTTCTAGGACGACTCTGGAATTCCTATTATTAGGCAGATTTTAAGCGTCACTGTCTAATGATGAAGCATCGGTCGATGGCGCTGTTTTGAGTGAAGGCTTTGCTCAAGGTCCCCACATAGTAACCGTCTCTGGGGAGGAAGATCGAACCCGTAGTCTACAATTTACAGGGTGAGTGATGTAATCGATTGACCACCGTGTTCTAAGTTAACGCAATTAGGAATAAGTAGGACCAAAACGACACAAAGTTAAGACTAGAATTACAGAATTACATCCATCAAGCCATTCATCCATTGGTCCATTCTTCCACCCATCCATCCTCCATCCATCCATCCACCTATCCATCCATCCATCCATCCATCCATCCATCCCATCCATCCATCCATCCATCCATCCATCCATCCATCCATCCATCCGTCTGGATCATTCGTCCTGTACAGTAGTAGTAGTAGTAGGTCGTGATGGATGAAGCAGAGTCGGCGTCATCGTTTGAAGCTCTGTAGTTTGAGTCTGTGGCCGCGTGGCTGGTATTTGTCGTGCGCTGAATGCGAATGTGCGTCGGTCGAGAGAAGGAGGTGAAACCCTGACGTTGGGTTGAATGATAGATCGCAAGATGACCTCTTTAGGCTGTGCCCCCTATCGGCCTGGGCTCCCCCCCCCCCAGACGAAACCGTGCTTTATGGGCGTTTATTTCAACCATTCGAATGCTATTAATGAGACGGCGCTATAATCCATCGTGCTTGATCGATTGGCTGCAAGTATGCGGGCGATTGACTTGACTACCGACCGTGCTCAGAACAGACCCTGGTCCCACCTACGGACCGTGTGCTTAGCGGACCAGAAATGGCGGAGGAAATTGGCCAAGCCATTGCTCATGGGGTTCCGCCGTGATGCGCCAACAAATTTCGTCACCAGGTGGCAGCAGCAGCCGTTCGAAACGATCCTCAAAGAGCGTGGCCGCTAGAGGGCGAGCGAGCGACTTGGGATTCTCTGGATTTTAATAAGACGGTGGATGGAAGTAGACTTCGGAGACGCGGAATTGATCGCACGGGGTTAGACCTCAACGGGTTTAGCCGTTCTGGGGTTATTACCATGCTAAACAAACGGACAGACAGATGTTGTCTTATGAGGGTTGGAATATATCATCCACGACAGAAGATTTGCTTGGAGTAGTTGCCCAACCTCATTTCTATCGATTAAGCAACTCACATAATTCTTTGCTACCGTAGACGGTAGAAACATCATGAACATTACCATAATGCATAACTCTTGACTGCCATGAAAACATCATAAACATTACCATATTAATGCGTCATTCTTTACTGCTGTAAAAACATCGTAGACATTACCATATTACGTAATTCCTTATTGCCATAAAACCATAAATATTACCATAATATGTAATTCTTCACTGCCATAAAAACATCATAAATATACCATAATACGTAATTCTTTACTGTCGTTAAAACATCGTAAACATTACCAGAATGCGTAATTCTTTACTGCAGTAAAACATCATGAACATTGCCACACTACATAATTCTTGACAGCCGTAATATTACCATAGTATGTAATTCTTTACTGCCGTAAAAGCATCGTAGACATTACCATAATACGTGATTCTTTACTGCCGTAAAAAACATTACCTTGCTTAGACGCCTGTCAGTTTATGCAATTTCTGAATTGCTGCTATTGTATATCGTCTGTAGATCATTGACCATCGTTAATTGAATAGTGTTTATTCGGCGAATCAGGCGCCGATCTGCAGCCATAGAATGTGATTGATTATATATACGCCGGGCTATTTCTTTGGACGTTTTTATGATCCGAGCGATAATAGTGGGAAGCTTTTTGCTGTGCAGAGATAAATGAAATGCCCTTGGAATCGCTGCGGTAGACGCGTATTAGTGCTGGTGGTTCCAGCCATGCAGCTATCCCGTATGCAAATCTAGATATGCAAATCAATTTGGCTTCAGTGGCTTTTGCATAAACATGAAGCAGCGCTGGTGTGGCAAGTCCAAAAGAGAGTCATGGTATGAAGTGTCTTAATGTTATTTGTTGGTGGTTGATTCCACCACTACCATGCATAGTATTGCATACTCAGGTGATGGTAGTCCAAAACCTGGTAAAGGTGGAGGGCGACGCTAATCATGTATACCTTTCGACACAGCATCATTAAACTTCCCTACACTGATGGTGTTAAATTCTCTTCCTTCCTCATCCTGGCATTTTTAGCCCTAAAACTTGCACTGCACAGGGATGGTAGTATGTATGTACGTATTTGTTGATAAAACACTCACATGGCGTCTTTAGAGCCTTACAAAGGAACTGAAACATGGCTATAAACGGTTAGGTAACCCTGCAGGACACCGTTAACCACTGTTGACGGTACAGAGTTTAGTGTATGGAGAGATGAAGGTTTGATTGCGTGTATCCAATGGTTGCAGTTTACGATATGCTGAGTGGGCTGGCAGCCACCCTATGCTGACCAAAGGTTTCTGAAGGGTTGGTTGTTGTATTTAGTATGCTTGAAGTTTATTTAATTCGGTAATCGCTGGAAACACGGTTTCCTATTTGTGGCAATGGCTGGTAAGCCGTCTGCGATTGCAGCTCTTTGTTTTACTGCCAGGTCTTGGTGACCGAGAGATTGAACATTGATTGAAAGCCATTGATTGATTGCGAGATAAGTCTTGACCGAAGCAGCGCTGGTCAGATCCTGGTTGACAGCTGGAGTCTGGGGTTTGGAAATAATTACACTTCACCTCGATTCATGTGGACAGATTTTATGCTCATCTCCGGGGATTTTCCCCGCTCCACTCTTGGATGGAGTGTCCTGGAAAACTCTTGAGACGATTCCCAAAATAGACACGGCCAGATGAAATCTTTCCTCTCTGTCTGTCTCTCTGTCTGCCTCTCTGTGTCTGTCTCTCTCTGAAGGTCTGTAACAGGCACTGTGTCTCTTAGGGAGCCCCATCAAACACGGTGTTATAAGACGTTGCAGTATAGATAAGTCATTTTGCAAAGCTCATTCGGTTTTCGGATACATGAACTTTTAGATGCATACATAGGTATTATTGAACAAGATCATTTAGATTGCTGTATAATATCATGGACATTTAAGTCCATGAGAAAGTTAATGGGAAAATATTCGTAGTTTAAGAATGAGTGTTGATGGGAACACAGATGACATGTGTCAAACAGCAGATGACATGTGTCAAAAAGCAGATGACATGTGCCAAACAGCAGATGACATGTGTCAAACAGCAGATGACATGTGCCAAACAGCAGATGACATGTGTCAAACAGCAGATGACATGTGCCAAACAGCAGATGACATGTGTCAAACAGCAGATGACATGTGTCAAACAGCAGATGACATGTGTCAAACAGCAGATGACATGTGTCAAGCAGCAGATGACATGTGTCAAACAGGAGATGACATGTGTCAAACAGCAGATGACATGTGTCAAACAGCAGGTATTAAATGCCAGGATTTTTAAACCTTATCCTGATGATGTGCCCCAGCAGTTAAGTTTAAAAAGTATTATTAATATCTATGTGCTTCAGGAAATGAACTTTTTAAGCGAATGTTGCTGGCTCATTAGTGTAGTATAACCCATAATCATTCAGCTATTATAGATAAATGAGCAATAATTATGGTGTCTCCATAATTCATTTCATGCTCCGTGTTAGCAGTTTCTTCCATATACTTCTTGTGTGCAGAAGACAGTTGTATTGTATTGTATTGTATTGTATTGTATTGTATTTGATCATTTATAAAGCGCTTCTCATAGCGTAAGCCTTCCAGAAGCACTCCCAGTGCAAGGTAGAAGACAAATTTTAAAAGTGTCACGGATTATGACAGTTGTCGTGAGGAGCAGTTTGGATGGTGCAGACAGGAGAGCAAAGTACCAGGCTTTGCACCCCAAGATATATTGGAGACATAGGCGTAGCTACATTGAGGCACGAGGAGGCAATTGCCTCCTCTTGCTTTATTATATACTGGAACTTTTATTGACCAACGACCCCAATGACCACGATTTTGCCAATGGTCTGTGAAGTTGCCTCCTCTTGAAGTCTCTCTACGTGCCTGATGGGGAAGTGACATGCCATCGCTGTGACACATACCATTTTTCGTGCTATACCACCCACTACTGGCCCTGCCTTACCCCACAATTCAGCATGCCGCAGAACCCAAAATTCGACCTGCCTTGAACTCATTGCTACCGATGATTCGGTCTGTTGTGCCACAGTTCATTCGGCCTGTATATACGCTACCTTCAGCTTTTGCTATCTGGGCCATTCATTGCGCGCGGATTTACGCCGTGGATGCAAGCGCATCTGTCTCGCGGCGGCCTTTGCTTGTCTCGACTCTGGATAGATGATGGCGTGGTTGTGTGTGCACGCAAACGCACATGCATGCCAGTCAGCGAGCGATCAGTTGCGAGAAAACGATCTCCGATTTCGTCTCATCGACCGACCGACCGGGGCTGCCTAGTTGCGTTTCTCGCCTATAGCGGGGTCCGTCTGGTTTTCCGCGGCGGCAGCGCTGAGGTGTGGTACAGGAAGTTGCCGCCTTTTACCCGACGGCAGCGGCCATCCATCTCGACGTGGAGCCGCTGCTGCTGCTGCTGGCCGCCGAGAAGAAGTGAAATCGCTCGATGTGCGCTTCCGCTGCTGAGCGCGAACGGGAACCAGAAATATTTGTCTGCCTTCGCTGTTGAACCCGTCGTCTGCGGTCTCAACGTTCGTCTGCTGCTCGTTTAGACGGCGGGAAAAACTTTAAGAGCCGTTTGGCGGATAATCGTGTTAGCTGTCGTCGCTATTGGATTTGGAAAAGATGTCAAGGTATTAGTTATTTAGGGTTTCTGCTGTGCGCCGGAAAGAGTGCTGCCGATTATCAGTTTATCGGTTGCCGTGTTTTTCTTTTCGATGGTTGACCGAAGTGGGCGTTTTGGTTGGCTGTTGAGGAGAGGTGATTGCTAAATCTGTTAGGGAGTTTTCTGTTGTGAATGTGGGATGTCTTCATTGATGTTGCACTGCCAACTTCAAGCAGCCAATGTTTTTGCTGGGTTGTTGCTTGTGAAGTTGCTGGATCTTATCGCTAAGTTTTAGACAAATTTATGGTTGAGATGGTGACTTTCAAGTCTAATCTAATCTGGAAACTTCTATTTAGAACTGTTATCATAATATGCAATGAATCAATCTTGATGGTTGCTTTTAAGCAAACGTCATAATATTCCATAGCATAATCATTTGCACAAAACACCTCTGGAGATTCGTGAGGGGCCTGAGACCCCAGAAGACCGGCTGCCGGGGATAAGCAATACAACAAAGGTGGAACTTTAATATTTGGATTTAATTCCTTGTATGTTTTCTGAAATTGAAATTTATGCATTGCAATGTAACATCGTTTGACCTTCTTAGTTGCTCTCTCTGGTCTGGTCTCTCCGGCAACCAGGCTCGGTTCTCCATTGGACAGCTCTGGAACCCCTCTGACACAATGCGGCCCTTGTGAATAAGCTGGTGCCCTGTGCTTCACTTTAGACTAGCGCTCTAATAATGTGGAGTTTATGATTACGATTTGTTGATTGTAGAATTTTTAAGTCCATATCTGTAAGAAATCTTCAATCCTGTTGCAACCTCGAGTTCTACTTGAGCCTCATTTGTCATCATGATCTATTATTTTTATGCTTTATTTTTTTTCTGTGATTGATTGAGTTTGCATTTTGGACTGTGTTGGTGTCGCATGAGGTGACGGTCGAAGTCAGAACTGAAGTGGTGGTTACTTGAAAGTGCGTTCTCTGACAGATATCCCGGGTGGACTGATTATCGTCCGACCATTATGACACATTCATATCTGTATTATGACTTTCAATTGCAAATTTGCAACGATAAGTTGTGCTCGCAGCACCGCGTCTGTCGTAAACGTGGTATACTTCTTTAAATATTTGGTCTAGTTTTGATACAGTATCTCTACAGCGAGAATATTAGACTCTCGGGGAGTCATTTATTCGTGATGGATGTAGGCAGAAGTCGTGGACATCGATGCCTTGAGGACAGATAATGCATAACCTACAGTCTCTTGTTTCCTTTTTAAAGTTGCCAAGTGTATTTGCTCTTATCTGTGACCGCTACATCCGATGAGAAACGGATATTGGGGAGCGGATATTGGGGAGCGGATATTGGGGAGCGGCCCTGAGGCTATCTAGGAAAACACCCAGCAGCGCGACAGATAAATATCGTTTGGCCGATGTATCTATCGCCTCCGATGGCCGTTTGGAGATTTATTCTGAGCTGCGGTCGGCTGAATGGGGTAGAAACGTTTAATCCGCTTGTCGAATATATCGATGTCATCTTTTTTGCGGTTCTGTTTAATCTTGTACTTGTTTTTTTGAGGATTTGCATTTGAGTTTATAATTTTGTATTTCTCTTTTCAGAATTACATGTAGAAAATGGCGTCTGGCACACATCGTCCCCAAAATAGTGTAGCGATGGAGAGCGTGTGGCGACTCCTGCCTTGCTCGTTTGTTCTCGTCACGTTATTTGCCTCGCAGCTTGTGATGTCGGAAAAGTACACTGTGAGAGACGAGGAGGTGAGCTTCGAGTTCACGCAGGACGTTTACAATGTGACAATCATGGAAAATTCCATTGGAAAGACGTACGTTACGCCCCACACAAAAATGGGCATCTACCTCAGTCCCGACATGCCGGAAGTCAGGTACTCGATAATGAGTGGTGACAACGCACGACTTTTCAAAGCGGAGTCGCGTCGAGTCGGGGACTTCTGTTTCTTGCGCGTAAGGACACGGTCTGGGATCCAGACAGTGATTAACCGGGAGCAGGAGGATTCGTATCGACTGACTCTTAAGGCGTCTGTGAAATTCAAGCACGGTCCCATTCTGACGGCAAACACGGAGCTTCTAGTTACTGTGATCGATACGAATGATCTTAGTCCTCTTTTCGATCTGATGGTCTACAAGGTGGATGTTCCAGAGAATGCCAGTCTCCATGGGAGCATCACGCGTCTGATGGCTTCGGATGCTGATGTTGGCATCAACGGCGAGGTCTACTACAGCTTTGCGCAGACAACCGAAACATTCGCCATCCATCCTACGACCGGGGTCGTGACCTTGACGCGCCCGCTGAGCTTTATAGAACAGCCTTTCCACCACCTGGACGTCATGGCGCGGGATCGAGGACCGGTGCAGGGCAGGGAAGCGCGGATCAGCAGGGCTTCACTCCAGATCCGGGTGGTGGAAGTGAACCAGTTCTCGCCACAGATAGATCTCCAGGAGCTTCCGTCGATCGTAGAGCACGGAAAGTTGGGAACGATCTACGCAGTTTTGTACGTCACAGATCGAGACTATGGCCGAAACGGACAGATCGATCGAGTGGCGATCGCAGCCGGAGATGAGAACGGCCACTTCAGACTTCAGAAAGGTCAAAAGGACGTCGAGTACTTTATCCAGGTGGCCAAGGATCTCGATCGAGAGTCCACCCCGGCAGGATTTAATCTTACAGTCGTGGCAATGGACAAAGGAATTCCTCCTCGAAACACTTCCCTTGTGGTGCAGGTTAGACTGCAGGATACGAACGACCATGCACCGCAGTTCGAGTCGCAGTTCTTCCGGACTTCCATTGAAGAGTGCGTTCCGATTCACACGCCTGTTATATTCGTGAAGGCGTCGGACACCGACTGTGGCAAAAATGCAGAGCTCGTCTACAGCGTCGTCAGCGGAAACAGTCTCGGACTCTTTACGATCAGTCCTTCGACCGGCCTGCTGTCCATTGCGGGTGCCCTCGATGCAGAAACGTGGAGTGCGATCAACCTTACCATCCAGGCACAGGACCTCGCCAATCGCGGGTCACGAAAGGCCAGCGTTACGACCGTGCAAGTGGATGTCATCGACTGTAATGACAATGCGCCAGTGTTCGGAGCAGTGCCGTCAATTGTCTATGTGGAAGAGAACCAACCTGTTCGAACGTCTGTCTTCAAGGTCGAGGCACAGGACGCAGACCGCGGAGAAAACGGATTCATCAGCTACAGCCTGTCGAACGTCGAGTCTGTTCCTTTTGCCATCGACCACTTCACCGGCGACATCTTCACGAAGGAGGTCCTCGACTATGAACTGATGCGACGGACGTACAGCCTGGCAATCCGTGCCTCCGACTGGGGAAGTCCATTCCGAAGGGAGACGGAGATTATGCTGAGGGTGCGAGTGAAGGACGTCAATGATAACCGGCCACAGTTCGAGAAGGTTAACTGTACGGGCTACTTGTCGAAAGAGGCGCCGATCGGAGCTGAGTTACTGGTCGTCTCTGCGATAGATTTCGATGCGGGGAACATCGTCAGCTATCATGTCGTCTCTGGCAATGACGATGGTATCTTTGAACTGGATCCTTCGACCGGTTCCCTGAAGACAAAGCGCAGCCTGAAAGGCGATCGCTTGGACACGTGTCGCATCTTGATCACGGCTTCGGATGGAGCGAATGTGGCCGATCCAATGTCCGTCGACATCTCCTTAGTCAACAATAATCGCAACCGCAAACTCCTCAACTCAGATGCCACCTTCAACTGCCGCGAGACGCTCGTCACGGAGGAACTGAATCGGTTGTTACGCGTCGCCGAACAGAACAATCAAGGCGGAACAACTAGCGAGGCTTCTTCGACCATTGGTGCGTCGCAGTTCTCACAGAACCTCAACCCTCCAAAGTTCTCGTCCTTGAACCCCAGTCGAATTGTGGTTAACGAGGGACTTCCATTAGGAACGAAAATCCGGACACTCTTGGCAACGGATGACGACCAGGGCTACAATGGCCGACTGCAGTTCACGATTGTTTCGGGAAACGAACACGACGTCTTCAAGGTAGACACTTACACTGGCGACATCTATGTAATCGGAGACCTGGACAGGGAAGTCACGGATCGATACCGGCTCAACGTGACCGTCTCCGACATGGGAAGAAATCCCAAGTCAGCGTCCATGATTCTAGAGGTGACAGTGAGCGACATCAACGACAACGCCCCACAGTTTGAAAAGGCGTCGTACATCGTCAGCATACCTGAGAACATCACGGTTAATTCGTCCGTCTTCGAAGTGTCGGCCCTCGACAGGGACCTTGGTGCAAACGGTCGAGTGGCGTACTCCATCGCCGACAACACAGCGCCATTTTCCATCGAGATTCGAACCGGCGTAATTTCCGTTAGCCGTCCTCTGGACCGGGAAAAGGCGGATGAATATGCCCTCTTGATCGTAGCGACCGATCGGTCGGCAGAGCGCCCTCTGTCCAGCACGGCAGTGGTGACCGTCAAAGTGACTGACGTCAATGACAACGCCCCAAAGTTCTACCCAGCCTCTTACGATGTACGCGTCCTGGAGGACATGCCGGTTGGGACAGTCGTCACCACTCTGTACGCTCGAGATCCAGACTTGGGACAGGGTGGAGTGATCCGCTACAGTCTGATCGAGGGAACGGATGATCGATTCGACATAGATCATCTGACTGGAACTATACGCATCCGAAGGGAACTGAACTTCGACAAGACGCAAGTCTACAACATCACGGCACGAGCGAGAGATCGCGGCGAACCGGCGCTGTTTGCCGATTGCTCGTTCGTCATCTGGGTTGTCGATGTCAACAACAATCTCCACGCTCCTGTCTTCAAGGATGTTGTCTTCACATGCCATGTTCGAGAGAATCAGCCGCCAAGGACGAGCGTCATGCAGATTCTGGCAACGGACAATGATGCTCGAAATCCGCTTGCGTCTCCGAGGGACTTCCAGATCGTCTATTCGATTCGAAACGGAACGGGACTTGGCCTCTTCACCATCGACAGCAGGGGTAAGTTGTGATCTACTTCTGTCCTGTCATCTGATTCTTGGATCATGTCTCTGACCATGTTGCTTAAGACTTCACGTAATAGATTACGGTAATGCGTGTAATGTTCGGGTACTGAATGTGGTCTGAAGCCAGATATAGGTCACTTGGTTCGTATGGTGGCCAGACAGAAATGGTTGAATTCCTTAATGGATTGCTAGTGAGTAGAATAGCCTGAAGGAATGTTTATAAATACTCTGAATAATTAAAGAATAAACAAACGAAGGAAGGAATGGGCGGATGAGTACACGAGTGAGTGATTGATTGAATAAAAAATTATCGAACAAACGCTAGCAAATGAGCTAAGCTAATTGCAAGGTCTTGCTAGAATGGAATTCTTGGAGGAAGTGATTCTGGCTCAACACGGTTGCTAATCTTATCTGTATAATGGCATGTCTTTATCGGGCTTCTGTACCTCTGGCCTTTCTCAGAGCACTTTCAATTTTTTCTTTCTGCTGGGTCTAATCACAGCGACCTGGAACGGGTTTCACTTGGCTTGACCTTCAGCAGTAACCTTTGCATAAGTTGAGAATGACACAGCCACAACCCAGTCATTCAAGGTGGCCTGCTTGTAGCCAAATTAGTTACTTACGTTGGCCCGATATTGGAGCAATAAAGTAACTTAAGTTGATCCGATTTTGAGTTAAAAGTAGCCAAAGTTGGACACTTATGGAGTAAAGACATCCAGTTAAACTGTGCAGTTTTGGAGCAGAAGTAGTTAAGCTGGTCAGACTTGGAGCAAAAACCATACAGTTAAATTTGAGTCAAAAGCTTCATTCTAATGTGGGACTGATTGGCTTTTTTTTACCAATTTCTTATTCCTAATTTCTTGCCGATTCTGGTTCCGATCCGCTCAATCAGCAATATTCATTTTTATTTGGTTCTATAAGCACTGTTTGCTACTCAAAAGCCCGACTGACCGGCATTTTGTTGATGTGTCGACTCACAATTTTATTGTTTTATACTGACTTTCAATGATAAGGATTAAAGATTACTGCAGGAAGTCGCCAAAACAGGTTACTGTTTTTGTATTAGTGAAACAAGGAATTGTTCTTGGTCAAAAACATTGCTTATTTTGGTATTTGGATCAGTAGTCATCCTGGAATGTGCCGATTCCGATTAAGCGGTCTAGGGCAAAATCCAGCGCAAACCGATTTCTGATTCAAGAATCTGTCACCCCCTACTTTATTCAAGACTGAACGTAGAGTTTTCGAGTGGAAATTTACCAGAGCTGACTCTTCAAGGATTTGAATGTGTCACGAAAGAAGACAAGGAAATCTAAATCGAGACTCTTGTTAAGGGTTTGATAGTGTCAGTCTTGACATCTGCAGTTCAAGTAGCTTCAGAGCAAAAGCGTGTTAACGTTCATCGGTGTCTAATGCTCTGTCCAATACATCAGCTGATTGTCTACCATAATAAAGTGCTAGTGTGGTCAATTCACATAAAGTCAGCCTGTGGTGGTGGTGGTGGATAAGCCAAGTGAAAAGTAAAGTCTTAAGTTGAGACCAAACAAGAGACCAAGCTCTAGAGAACGATGCAGGAAGACTGTTCTAAAATTGTGGACCATTATTCGATAAAGTAGTCAACGAAGAAGAGTTATAATCTTGTCACATCCAGAGAAAGGCAATGAGTTGACCTGATTGAATAACAATAGGTCTGGGAATGTGAACTGATTTTAATTATTGTGCTTGGTCAGAGTTTACTGTTTTCTGAGCTATAAGCCACAATTTGAAACAAATCCTTCGATGAACAGGAAGCCAATGCAAAGATTAAAGTACAGGGTTACATGCACATATTTGGACTTTATCAGTTGTCTAAGATCTGATAAAGCATTTCATTTTCTACCGAGTTGGCTTAATTCTAGAACTTTTCCTCGTATTGGACGATAACATTTCCACGGTGAATTTAAGTGAAAGACAGAATTGCTGCGCTTTTTGTAAGAAGCCAATGCAATAAAGTAAGAAGCCAATTGATGCAATAAAGTTAATCGTTGAAGCGAAGTTAATCTCAAATTAGTCACGGAGGAATCCGTTGCTGTAAAGATTGCGTCGGTAACGAAGTCGGGGCTGAAAATAGCCAATAAGGATTTCGTTTATTTGTGTCTTACCCAAAGTATTTCTGATTTAGGTTGTTCGGTTGCGATCCGCTTGGACCGATGTCGTTGTTTACGATAAATAGATTGAAAAGCTGAGCCGGTTTCGTCTAGAACGAAGAATATCTCGAATATCTCGTTGTGTATTTGCCCAGCGTCTGACATTTGGCTCTATGTCTTAGCTGGAAATGGCTCTCGCTGCGATTTCCATTTCTAGCATTAGTATCATCCTCCTCCGGCTCCTCTTCCGCGTCCTTCTCCATGGAAATGGAAAAGGGCGAACAGTGGACAAGGGATGATTGTATCTATCCATGCCGGAGACTCACTTTATTGTGATGTCTGGAAGGGGCAGACACCAGTGCAGTGTGGCCGTGTGGCAACTGAACTGTCTGTTGGAAGGACACTGACCGATGGGTTAGGATATAGGGCTTATACATT
Organism: Aporrectodea caliginosa; assembly: GCA_020284085.1. NCBI lineage: Eukaryota > Metazoa > Annelida > Clitellata > Crassiclitellata > Lumbricidae > Aporrectodea > Aporrectodea caliginosa. Next base: position 100,528 of record JACEVL010000409.1, on the reverse strand, counting down.
TAGTTTCAAGCTCTAATTATGCAAGTTATTGTGACCCAAAGTCAGACAATAATGTGACCTTTTATATTTATGTGGTCATTTGCTTCCTAGAAAATTAATACTCCTATTATACATTGTCATAAAAACGACAGTTAGTAGACGAGATTGTAGCCTATAGCGTGGCAATAATGCGGTCTTTTATTAGAATAGGGTTCATCTGTTTCCTGGAAAATTAATACAGTATTCCCCAGCCGACAAAATATGTCTGACAGGAGGACACAGTGACTATATTATGCGTGTGAGCATGCCAGACACGCCAGTGTGGCTGGTCATGAGCAGTAGAGGCTGGTTGGCTTTTCCTGGTGGATTGATCCGGTTGCCTGCAATTATCCGAAATCTAAGACTGCCGATGAATCGAACGGGTGTAAGAGGTTGAAGAATTTATTAGAAGCGATACCACGGTCCATCGAATATATTTCCTGCTATTCTAATGAAGGAAGAAGAAGCTCCACGAGACGCCAGAAGACATCCCTCTGTTTGATGCTTTGTTTTTGTTGTTTGATGGCGGCTGCGTCTAAGTCTAAGAGGATGAGAAGAAGAAGGCTTTGCAATTAGATGCCTTTTGGCCGTCATAAGATAACGAGTTGCAAAGTGCAAAAAAACATGAGTATGATCTCGTTTCTCTCTTTCGATCAATCTTCTCGTTTTTCTGAGATGGGGGCCTCTGGGGGATTTAACAGGGTTCAAATCCACACCAGTTCATCTATGTTATAAAGGGCAGTTCTTTTTGTGGCTCTCAGTGAAGGAGTTGTAACGCATTTCTGGTGTATTTGGTAAACGTACCAGTTGTACAGTGAGAACTCGTTTGCCTGCTTCCAGTTTATGCACTATTCTCCTTAACGTGAATTGATATTACGTTCCCAAAGTTATGAACTGAACATGCTCTACTGCAGTGCTTCCTGCAAGCCATGTGTTGCCCACCTCTGTTTTAATGAGTCCATGTATGCTGTAGTAGTAAAATGATTATGATAAAACTGCTTTTATGATTATTATTTCCTGCTCTTCAGAGATAGATCAAGGTCTTCTCTAAAGGCTTAGAAGCTTTGACCAATGGTTTACTTTAGGGGGTGCTTGATGGTGCAGTGGTTAGTATGGTGGACTGTCAGTCGAGAGGTTTTTCATATCCCGCCACGGGAAGAAATTTGGATACAGATTTCTGCTCCACCTGCGCCTCCTAGCCAACTCGGTTATACTCACCGTACAATGTCGGTGGGAAGATGAGATGGTGAGGAGAGGACTGGCCCTCACATCATATCGTATTGTATCATATTTAATAATTTACAAAGCGCCTATAACTATTCAGAGGCACTCTCAGCACGGGACCCCCAGGGAAAACTAAACTCATATGCCAAGCCTGAGAAAATGAAGTCGCTAACACCTCATACCTGTCTGTGGCTGCATGCCTCAGGGCTGACTTAAGGATCTGCACTTCTTCTTACTTGAAACAACCACTAACTGATGCATTGTGGGTTCTGATAATGGCGCTATAGAAGTCCCTAGACTATCTGGGATAGCTTCGTGTTTCTGATTGGATTCCATGCGATGCGTGCTTTCCATTCGTTGGAGGATTTGACCTTGTGGAAATTAAATAACCTTAATTGCATCGGACAAATTGAATAACTCTTTCTGCATCCTTCTTATCTCATGGCTTCTGTATCTGATCTGTGGAATGAGAGCTTTGTCCACAATGGGCGAGGCAGACCTCCCTCAATTAAGGCTCTGTTTACAAGGAAATATTTGGCAATCAGACAGAGACACTTCTACACACAGACAGACAAACGGACAGATAGGCAGACAGACAGGCAGACAGACAGACAGACACAGACAGACACAGACAGACACAGACAGTCAGACAGACACAGACCAGCAGGCAGACAAACAGACAGACACAGACAGGCAGACAGACACAGACAGACAGACACAGACAGGCAGGCAGACACAGGCAGACAGACACAGGCAGGCAGACACAGACAGGCAGGGCAGACACACAGACAGACATGCAGACAGGCAGACACAGACAGACATGCAGACAGGCAGACACAGACAGACATGCAGGCAGACAGACAGGCAGGCAACAGGCAGACAGACTTACAGACGGGAAAAGAGAGACACGGACCCATAGTGTTGCAGCAGTCTGTTGACAAGGAAACAGTCGTCCTGTCTCCATGGATGGCATTCTGCCTGTATCCTTTCCTTGTGCTTAACAGTAATTTATCTCAGTGGATGCCTTGTAGTTTCAAGTGTTCAACGAGTGCTGGGCAAATACATTTGAAGACTCTTCTAAAGGAAAGCAGTGGGTCTCCATACTAGACACTGATGTAACCTTATGTAGAACCTTCAAAGACAAATTTTGCCTCAATGTCTAATCTTGAATTTGACCTAAATTTAAATGTCTGGTCTGAATGATGAAATTTAGTTTAAATGTCTGAATTTTGGTCTAAATTTAAGAATTTCATCTGATTATTAAAATTTGACCTAAATGTCTGAATTTTGTTCTAACTTTCTGAAGTTGGTCTAAATATTTGTATTTAATCTGAGTGTTTGTATGTGGTCAGTATATCCAAATGGTTTCAATTCAATTTCAATTTATTTGTCACAACACAACGGTACAGTTATTCACATAATGGGATACACAAAGTGTTGGCTTAACATAAGAATCATTCTGGAAGGGGAAAAAAGCTCAACTGAGCTTATCGAGTCCACCTTACAATGTAGTTCAAAGGACAGCAATTAATTAACCATCAAGAAGTGAGATTCATTCTAACTAAGACATGTATCGAGTGATTAGTAACAAATTTCCAGTTTCAGTTTCAGAATGCATCATTCAATGTGGTGCTTCAAACCAAGATAGAATAAAATAAAATGAAACGAAACAAAATAAAACAAAACAGAACAAACAAAAGAATAAACCGGTTAGTAGCCAGATATCAAGAACTGTTTATAGCTTATTTTGAATGTGACTAGGGAGTCCATAATCTTAAACTTTTGGGGTAACGAATTCCAGAGTTTTGGACCAAGAACCATTGCTGAATGTAGGCGGGTATTAGACCTGCAGATGGAAGACTGATAATTAGTCTTAGTGCGAGTTTCATACTGATGTATTTGTTCCTTAGTTTTAAAATAGGTATCAAAACGTTTAGGAAGCATTCCATGACGATGCCGAAACATAAAAGTAATTAATTGCATATGGCAAATATCAGGAAGTTTAAGTAGCCTGTCCTCTTTAAATAAATCAGTAGATCGATGGAATCTGCCAACACCATTAATGCCCCTAATTGCTCGTTTCTGAAGAGTTATCAGTTTTTTCAGCTTAGAAGGGTAACCACTAGCCCATATCATTGTACAGTACTGGAGATAAGGCAAAATTAAGCTAGAATATAATAACTTCAAAATTGATTTATCTAATATTTTTCCTAATTTATACAGTATCCCTATAGTTTTAGCAATTTTGTTTTCTACGGTACGTATATGTTCAGCCCAATTCAAGTTTTTGTCAATTATAACACCCAGAAATTTTGCAGATGTAACATTTTCTATTTTTATATCATCTACTGTGACATTGAGAGTTTAATACAGAGAATGGATTTACTATGTTATCAGACAATTTGTGTTCGTGAGCATTCTTGGCCACACTCTAATTATGCTGAATCCATGGAGTTTAGGTGCTGGTCCAGTTTGTAGTGGACAGAATGCAGTCTCTGTTCGGATGGGAGATCTTGAGTGCCTTCTCCTCCGGCAGATAAGAGGGATTTTATTTTTGGACTCTGTTAGTCGTTAATCTAAATGGGATGAACGGAGGAGGATGGCAGTTCAGAGCGCTTTCTGGCATCTGGATTCGTTAGATGCCGTTTTAAGGATGCTGTGTCATAACAAAGATGATTAGTGCTGCCCTCCTCCTTTATCGAGACTTGAGACTGGCACTACCAGAGTATGGAGAGTGCATGGTGGGCTTAGTTGAAGAATTCCTACCCTAATCCATCTGCCTTCCAAGAGAGCTTTCTCGTACTCAATTAAACCCCCCCCACCCCGTAACAGCTGCTCTGCCTCTCCCCGGTTTCTATGGCAACCGGACTCTGACCCCCACTGGACATTGATCTCTGGACAACCCTTCTGATATGACGCAGCGCTCTTGAAGAAGCTGGTGCCCTGTGCTTAGCTCTAGAGTAGTGCTTTAGAAATTTGGAGTTTACGATTATGATAGGTCTGCCTTTTATTTCTGCATCTGCAGGGGGTCAAATCCAGCCTTCCCATTGTGCCAAAATGGTTCAGGTGGTAGCGTTTTGGTCCAGATGAGTAGCCCAGTAGCCTCAATCGCCCACAGGGATGGGTAAATTACTCTGAAAAATGTAATTGAATTACAAATTACAAATTACTTTGTGACATGAAATGTAATTTCAAATTACAAAATACATGGGAAATGTAAATGAATTACAAATTAACAAATTACAAATTGCCCAATTTCAAGTAATTTCAATTACATAATTTCAATTACTGCCCATCCCTGATCGCCCACTTCAAAGGATGGAGAGTAGGTAATCCAGAACCCCAGACGTTGTATATGGTCAGTCCAGAAGTTTCAGTATCACGAAGTATTCCAGAACCCTAGTACCTACGTCAGTCCAGAAGTCCCAGTAGCAGGAAGTGTCTGAGAACCCTATTTCTGCAGAAATTATTATTTTCTCTGACACAGGAAAATGTTGAAAAATGGTTTTTTGAATCAATGTATTTAAGCTACATTGTGCAAGGCCATTAATTATACTTGCATGTACTCAATGACTACTCATGGCAGGATTTATTTTTGCAACGGCTGTAATCTTTCTAAACACTGTCCACCTAAATTCCCATCCATTACTGGAAAGGACATTCATTACTGGAAAGAGTGTGGCCAGACTGTTTACACAAACAAATTGTCTGCTAACATAATACGTCCATTCTCTGTATCAAACCATTCCGATATTTTGACCAACTACAAATACTAAATCTAATTGCACCACAATTATTTATTTACATACCATGCAACGTGTATACACTTCTGAGATGCATTTGTAGCCTGCATTTTTTGTAATTGTAATTGCACATTTATTTAGCCCCTTTTCAAGATCTAGAGGTACTGTAAACTTGACAGTGCAACAACAGTAGATGCAGATGGTTTTAAAAAATAATTAAAGAAAACAAAACCAAGATAGACCAGAGTGGTTTTCAAAGACTTACAGAGAAGTGTTACGTATTAACTAATTGACCAGCTCGTATTAAGTTCCATGCCAAGCAAATTGCCGCTAAACGATTCTCTCGCCACCCACAGCGTTGTCCAGCCTTTGACAGTGGACTCATTCGTATCCAATGGCAACGAATTAACGCACGGGAGTCCAGTAGATCTAAGGATTCGGAAGTAAATTACCGTGGCATAAATATTCGCGTCCAGATGGAGTTCTTAAAGAAAACGTCTGTTCCGGGGGTAGGGTAGGGGGTGGGGGATGGGGAAGGAGTCGAAGTTCCTCTGATCTGCGCTTAATGCGAATTGATCAAGTTCCGTACCAGGAACTGACGGGCTCTCTCTCGGACAGATGCATTAGAAGTTGTTGTGTGGCTGTTTTAAGACGACGGCGAGGCAAGTTGCCATCATTAATGTTGCCAGCGTTAATGGCGCGGTTTGCACCAGCAGCAGCAGCGTCTACGTGATTGCCAGCGTTGAAACGCATGGTCAGTTTTTATGCCAGTCGTTCTGTTTTATGAGAGCGTGTGACCAGATTGAAAGTGCCACAGAAGAGTTGAAGACAATATTTCACCGAAACGCAAACTGCTTTCTATTCTGACGAGACTTACATGCTCAGGGGAACAGTTTCTCAAAACTTTGAAGCCAGCTCTTGTTCCGGTTTTTTTGTATTCCCATATTTTTATTTATTTCTTCATTGGCACCAGCAACTTACTGTTCTTTGATTAACTTTTCTTTCGTCCTTTTCATTTTGTGACTGATCTGGTGAACCAGAACGAGGCAGTTTTATCATATAATATAATATTCACCATATAATATTTTTTATTTAACTTATCTGGTGTTCGTACTCATTTATCATTTGCCGGCACTGAGCAATTGTGAACCCAAGGTCACTTCACAGTAACCGTCTCAGTGGAGGCTTCAACCCGTAACTCTCCACGTTACAGGATGAGCGGTTTAACCAATCGTCTACCATATACCTAGAGAAACATTGTCATCCTTAAAAATCATTATATATAGCAGGGTTGTGAGTTTAATTTAATTTAAACTGTTTAGTACAAGTATAGAGGAGTATGTTAGCACAATGTATGTATCTCATGGTATTTCTCACCCAAGTGCTAACCCAGTCCGTATGGCTTAAATTCACTCAGCATATGTGTATGTGTGTATTAGAACACTTGTATACCACATTTTTTAACTCCACAAAGGTGCTGTAACACGGCTATCTTGCACAGTGCTACTCAAACTGTTGTCTGCGGCCGGTAGTGGTTCGTGATTGATTAGTTACTCAAATAAAATATTAAATTATATTGCAGTGTTAAACATAAAAAAATGAGAACATGACAGTCTTCATACATAATAAATAGGTTCAAACATCCAGGTGTAATAAAAGCATGGTTGTAATAAACAATGACAATATTATGAAATTTTAATGTGACGTGTCATCTATGTCAGCGGTTTTCAAACTTTATTTTTATTGCATCACCTGGTAAAAAGTCGAATATTGGCCTACCACCAGCAAAGGTCAGATCAAAAACAACAGGCGAGGAGCACGACGTTCCATTAAATAAATTATTAAGGGGAACATCGTAAGTTCTCTTGCAGGGCCTGGAGCAGGTATTAGAGTCGTAGGTAGACAAATTTAAAAACTATATAATTTTAAAAATGTAATCGCATCAAACAAAGAGGAAAAATAAAAACCTCACTATTAGAAAGTGTTAACATGAGGTAAAATTTAAAGAAAAAGAAGTGCGTGGTGATTGTAGAATAGCCAATCAATGAAAGATGGGCATAAACACATAGAAAATTTAAATTCTTTTGAATTTTTTCAAGTACCACTTAGCGACACCTGGCGTACCACTAGTGGTACGTGTACCACCGTTTGAAAACCGCTGCTCTATGTTATCTGATGCTGAAACTTGAAAGACACTGGTCTGTGGTATGGCTGAGTAAGCAATTACCAGTCTGCAGCATCAGAAAGTTTGAGAAGAAGCACTAATCTAGCAGGTCTATAAAGGTGCATCTTAGGTAGCTGGAAATGTTTCCTGAGCTAATGTGGCGGTTGAGGTCTAATATCAAGCAGCCACTACTGTGTGTATGTATGGTTGTTTGGTATTTAGTTGCTGTTTAACGACACTGTGTCATAACATAGATGATTGACGTTGCCCTCCTCCGTTCTTCAGGCTTGGGACTGGCACTGCCACAGCTGGGTTAGTGGCAGAGTTAATGTGTATGTATGTATGCATCTGTCTATTTATATAGCCCCTTTTTACGAGCCTCAGAAGGCTACTGTGTGTATAAGAGATGTATGTATACGTACCTCTATGTATAATAGGTGATTAATTAATTTTTTGAAATTGCGATATTTCAGGCATGATCTACACGAGAGAGCCACTTGACCGAGAGACTCAGACGCACTACTGGCTGACCGTGTATGCGCAGGACATGGGTTCAGTTCCTCTGAGCTCCATGTCGGAGATCTACGTTGAAATCGATGACGTCAACGACAATGCTCCGCAGACGGAGAGCCCGGTCTACTATGCCACTGTGATGGAGAACAGTCCACAGGGAACCTCCGTGGAGTGGCTCGTCGCCCGTGACCTTGACGACGTCTCCAACAGTCAGCTGACCTACGATATTACCAGTGGAAATCCTCAGGGGTTCTTTACCATCAACCGCACTTCAGGTACAGGGGATCTGATGGTTCATGTTCATTGTTCAGTCCTTTGTTCGTTCATTTGTTCATTCATTAATTTCATCATTCATTTGTTCACTTATTCGATAATTCATTTTTCCATTCGTTCATTCATTTGTTCATTCATTCATTCAGATTCATGCTTGATGTCTGTTTTGTTGTTGTTCCATCCATTGAATTCCAACCAGTCTTCACCAACATATTCTGATTTTGTCTTTCTATGCATTTATGTTAACGGTGCTATAGAATTAGAGTCTATTCATTGATCTAAACCTCTTCAAGACACCTTTTGCAACGTTCAGAAAGGTGCTACGAAATTATTTTAGATGCATGAGGGGCGAGGGCATCCAGGTATCCTCCTAGTTCTTACATTGGGAAGGGGCTTAGTGTAATGGTTCAGAGGGGGAGAGGATGGATTGAACGGTCGTTGGCGACTTTCAGGCGAGACTAGTCAGCCAATTGACGGCGGCCTCCATGTCAGAGTTAAATGGTGTTGTTTAATGTTGTCTCTCTTTGTTGTTTATTGTTCTTGCGTTGTCAGCTGAATTGTATTGGCATTTGATGTGCCATTGTTTCAGTAGTTACGTCTGAAGACCTGCACCAACTTATCGATGAGCGCATGCAAAACTCTCGTTAATGATGCTGCGCTGTTGTATTTTCCCCCAGATCGGAGTTGATTCGGTCCATTTGTGTTAGTGTGACAGACAGACTCAGTGACCCTCTGCCTGAGTTTGGTTTGCAAACGGTTGCTTGTTGTTTGCCATTTGTCCAAACCCCTTAAGGTCTCTCATCAGAAGTAGTAGATTGCCTGCCAGGGCCATGGCGTTAGACTCCTAACGACATCTGACGGATTGTCTCCTCAATTATTCCCTTCTAATATCAAACACTGTTAGAGAAAAATCACCCACCAAAGATCCTCTCTTGCATATATGGTCTGTCTGTCTGTCTGCCTCTCTCTGTCTGCCTCTTTCTCTTGCTCTGTCTCTCTTTATCTCTGTGTCTGTGTGTCTGTCTGTGTGTGTCTCTGCATCTCTCTGTTTCTGTGTCTGTCTGTGTGTTTGTGTAGACCTGTGTGTCTCTCTCTGTGTCTGTCTGTGTGTCTCTTTCTCTGTGTCTTTTTCTGTGTCTCACTGTCTCTCACTGTCTCTCTGTGTGTTTCTCTTTGTATCTCTATCTGTCTCTTTCTGTGTCTGTGTGTCTGTCTGTCTATGTCTCTCAGTATGTGTCTCTCTGTCTCTGTGTCTCTCTTTGTGTCTCTGTGCATGTCTCTCTGTGTGTGTTTCTCTCTCTATCTTTCTTGCTCGGCTGATTGATTTGTGGAAGCTGACTGGAATTTCTACTTGATTTTCTTATATGTCATCGGTTGAAGTCATGCATATTCGACTCTAGCACCTGTGGAAATTATCATTTTATGTTATTTCTTAATTCTTATTATTTGCTATTTATTTTATTTTTGGAGATTATTTTTTCTCTGGTATTATTATTATTATTATTATTATTATTATTATTATTATTATTATTATTATTATTATTATTATTATTATTATTATTATTATTATTATTATTATTATTATTATTATTATTATATTATTATTATTATTATTATTATTATTATTATTAAATAAATTTGTAACGCACATGGTCACACCGAAATGTGAATCTGAGGCGCAGATAGTCAGCCGCCAGGTGAAGATGCACTTAGATTTCCAAATCCTTGAAAGCCAAGGAGAAATAGTGAGTTTTGAGCCGCTTTTTGAAGGAAGGAAGTGAAGTTGAGCTACGAAGAGAAAGTGGCAGTTGATTCCATTCCTTTGGAGCAGAGGCTTGGAATGCACGTGAGCCCATAACTGTTCTGCATTGTGGCTCAGCTAAAAGACCTGTACTTGACGATCCCATGCAACGAGGAGGGATGTAAAGAGTTAGTGCATGAATATAGGTAGGTGTGCTGTGCTGAGGGCTTTGTAGGTCAAACAGGCCAATTTTGATTACTGCTATTATAAAAGTAGTGGCCAGAACACAGTGGACGCTTTACCTAGTAGTATACGCTGACCATTAACCCTGTTTTGCCGGACATAGCATTTCATCATGATTACGGTTTGACTTTGGTATGCCATCGGTTGATGCCTTGTGCATTAGACACTGCACTATAGAAGTTATACGATGTTTGGACATGTAGAGAGAGAATGCCAGCTGACAGAATCCCACACAATGCATTACATGCAAGATTCGAAGGACAAAGAAGCAAAAAGAAGCAAAGGCGGCCCAAGACTACGCTGGATAGATAATATAAATGAGGACATAACGTCAGTGGGACTAACACTAAAGGGAGCAATGGACTTGACAAATGACCGAGGACAATGGAGATCATTTATTTTTTTCCCATCGCCGCCAAATGGCTGGCATCAGGAACGAATGATGATGATGATGATGAATTAATGATCTACTCATCTGATGAATGCATGCCAGTTAGGCTGTATATAAATGATGCTGTTTGAGTCATTGTAATTGTAATTAGTAACTTCTATTGAGCCGGTTTATAATGCGTAAAGCGTCGACCGATGGCACACGAAAACCAAGTAGTAATCAGGTCAACATCCAGAAGATAAGTTACATTACAACTGACAATGTATTTTTATAAGGTCATCTATAGTCATCTCATAAGGTCCATCTATACTGTAGTCATCTCATAAGGTCCATCTATAGTCATCTCATAAGGTCCATCTATAGTCATCTCATAAGGTCCATCTATAGTCATCTCATAAGGTCCATCTATAGTCATCTCATAAGGTCCATCTATAGTCATCTCATAAGGTCCATCTAGTCATCTCATGAGGTCCATCTATAGTCATCTCATAAGGTCCATCTAGTCATCTCATAAGGTCCATCTATAGTCATCTCATAAGGTCCATCTATAGTCATCTCATAAGGTCCATCTAGTCATCTCATAAGGTCCATCTATAGTCATCTCATAAGGTCCATCTATAGTCATCTCATAAGGTCCATCTAGTCATCTCATGAGGTCCATCTATAGTCATCTCATAAGGTCCATCTAGTCATCTCATAAGGTCCATCTATAGTCATCTCATAAGGTCCATCTATAGTCATCTCATAAGGTCCATCTAGTCATCTCATAAGGTCCATCTATAGTCATCTCATGAGGTCCATCTATAGTCATCTCATGAGGTCCATCTATAGTCGTCTCATAAGGTCCATCTATAGTCATCTCATGAGGTCCATCTATAGTCATCTCATGAGGTCCATCTATAGTCATCTCAACGTCCAGATCGTCTGATGTTTAATTTCTCAAAAGATCTCATTGAAAGTCGGTCGGTCGATCTGTGGGTGCGTGCAGGCATACGTCGTTGCTTTTTCATTTGGCGTTTTCTCGCTTGACTTAACGGCAACTTGCCCTGCCTTGCCTCGAAGGCTGTTAATCGGCAATTTTGACGTGGGGAGGGGTGTGCGGATGGGGGATTTACTGGACCAAAGGGAGGATCTGTGGAATATACATGTTGTAAGATACACTGATGGTGGTGGCTGATAATCCGAATGCGCCCAAAGCAAGCAGTCACAACGGCGTTTTTTATATGTTACTAACATCTGTAACATTCTGTGTCTTTATAAATAAATTTGATAATATAGTAGAACCTGTATTATTTTTATTCATTATGTGGTATACCGTTTATATATTAAACACCACGTATTTAGTTATGCTTGTTCTTTTTGCATGTGCATAATTATCTACTTAAACATATGCATATAATTATGTTTGTGTATGTGTATTTGTGTGTGTGTGTACGAGAGATATGTGGTTATTTGTGTGCATATGAGTGTGTGTGTGGTGTGTGTGTGTGTGTGTGTGTGTGTGTTGGTGTGTGTGTGTGTGTGTTGGTGTGTGTGTTGGTGTGTGTGTGTGTGTTGATGAGTGTGTGTGAGTCAGCGTGCGTGTGCGCGTGCGTGCGTGTGTGCGTGTGTGTGTGTGTGTTTGTTACAGGTATGGTATATAATTATATGTGTGGATATATATTGTGGATAGACAGTAAACGGGTGAGCGTATGTCAGTCAACAGACAATGGGATCCGAGTGAGGAGAGATGTTTTCTTTCTCTGTTTGGCAGTTGTGCTGCTTTGGATTTCTCACCATTCTTCTTATCTTTGCCAACTGTCTGACTCCTCTGGTTGCAAGTCCAGTCTTCTTGGACGAATAGCCTGACATGCCAACATAGACAGGCAGGCAGGCAAACAGACAGCTATCTAGGCAGACAACCATGCAGGCAGGTAGGTAGACAGACATCCAGCCATGCAGACTGGCAGACAGGTAGACAGCCAGCAAGGCAGGTATACAGGAAGGTTCTGGTTTCCTAACTCCACAATTGGCAACAGCTGTTGGCCTGGTGCAGAGAGTTGGTAGATAAGAAGCTGGTGATGATTAACGTCCTTGTGGATGATGATGATGAGTTAATGATGAAGGTGATAATGAGACACCTCTAGGGTCTAGGGATGCGGGTTTTGAAACATTACAACGTATCTACAGCAGCAACAATAGCAGCAGCAGCAGCACTCCGCACTAGTATGTTGTGTTACCTGGGTCGCCTTTTCAAGACTGCATGCTCAGAGTATCCAATTCCTGATGACCTGATCCAGTACGTCGTCCAATGGCTTCCTATTTCTTCCTAACAGTCCGTCATCTATTATTCAACCTTCTGCAACGGCAACTGAGCTCTCTGTCAGCCAACGTTTCAGATTCGCATCCCACTTGGTTTTCTCTTCGTGATTCTCAGATCAAAGGCTCCTACCGTCATTGTCTTTCTCTCGGAGTCTCTTATTGGCTCTGGCATCGGAATTCCAAATGCATGCTTGTGAAAATGATATGGGGTTGTGGCCCGTGAACAGTCAGAGATTGTCTGCTGTTGTAATCGTAAGTGTAAATATAAATTTATATAGCGCCTCTTGCAGACAACTCATCACGAGGTCTGAGACCCATAACCATGGTGATGCATTAGCCCATGAACTCCTGTATATTAGCTAATACATGGGAGAACATGATTAGCCCCATAGCCCTAGCATCTGAATTAAACCGGGGTCTATGGGGTGTCCCGATAGTCTACTGGGTAGCGTGGTGGACTGTACACCGAGAGATCGCAGGTTCAAATCCCCGCCAGGACAGAAATTTGTTATGCCATTTCAGCTCCATTTGCACCCATATCCAACTCAGCTTTGATGAGTACACTGACCGTACACCAGTGTTTCCGTTAACGCCCAAATGGTCGTTTTTACGTCCGTAAAAAACGTCCAAAACGTCCAAATTTTTCGGTGTGATAGCCAAAAGAAATGAGCTACGTCCAAAAAATTCTAGGTGAGGGCGTAAATACGTCCTCTTTTTGGACTCTAATGGAAACACTGTCGGTGGGAAGATCAGACGGCAAGGGAGAGCAATGCCCCCACCCCATCCTCATTTGCCCAGGATAAGAAATGAAGTTGCACCACTTGATTCATATATCGCTGCCTCTGGAGGGTATGCAGTAAGGGACAACTCTGCTTCTTCCTCTGTGGCCCAACACCGTCATTTGTCACGGACTGTCTGGGTGCAGCCAAGAGGAATGGCTTCTGTCAGTCGTCTAGAACGCTGACATTGTTTTACGGCCAATTGTCAGGTTTCTGGCTTTGAGTTGTGACTTTTGGCCAACAGGTGAAGAAGGTGTTTCAGCGTAGACTGCTGTCTGTGGTATACTCTCAGTACAAAGTCATTTCTTAGGCGGATCTGTTGAATGTTCACCCAGGATCTGATGAATGGATTTAGGACCTGAGTTGGGCGTTCTTAGGCGGATGGATGGATGGGTTGGGGTATGGGATTAGGGTGGTTGGGTGGATGGATGGATGGGATGGGTCTGGTCTGGCTGTATGGGTTGGGTCTGGGTGGGTCTTGGCAGGGGTAGGATGGATGGAAGGGTGGATGGATAGATGGATGGGCCTGGATGGGTGAGGCTGGATAGAATATTATGGATGGATGGATGTATGGATGGATGGGCTGGCTGGAAGGTCAGGTGGGGCTAGGGACTCATCATCATCACTCATCATCATCATCATCATCATCATCATCATCATCATCAAATATTCGGTATTGACACAACCACAACGTAATACAAATGATAAAGTAATGTGGCGGCGCTGGGTTCTGGGACAGGATGGATGGGTTGGGTTTGGGTTGGTCTGGATAGTGGATGGAAGGGTGGATGGATAGATTGATAAATGGGTCTGGGTGGGTGTGCTGGGTAGTGGTATGATGGATGGGTGGGTGGATGGATGGATGGAATTGCTGAGTAGTGGCATGATGGATGGATGGATGGTGGATGGTTTGGTTCTGGGTGAGTGAGGATAGTTCCTGTAGATGGATGGAGGGATGTATGGGTAAGCATTGTGGTTTGTTGATCAGAGGCTGAGAAAATACAAAGTGCAGTTGATCTGGTTGCTTATTTAAGATCGAATTGGTTGATCAGTCAGATGGAATGAATGTGTTGTCTCTGTTGTCTGCTTAGGTCTCATTACGACTGGACAACGGTTGCTCGATCGAGAGAAACAACAAGAACACATCCTAGAGGTAGGCCGCACTTGACTCAACTATATATATGTATGTACAATTGTACATGGATGGGTGGTATAGATATGTATGGATATGCGAATGTGAATGTGTCTGGGTATTTGTAAGGTGTCTTTCTGAATCTTACAGGGGCGCTTAACAGTTCTGAGGAGGTGCGTCGTTGTAAGTGGACATGAAAATGCTTCTTAAGCTGTCTCTGACAAAATAGTAGGTATGTTTAGTGGTAGAATGTTCCAAGAGAATGGTCGAATGCATGAAAAAGCACATACACACATGCATGCCCAAACCACACACTATTTCCCACTAGTTGTGGGACACCGGGTCGGGAGCGCCTCTGATGAGTTTGCCTTATAGTGGCGCTTTATAAGTTACCAATTACAATTGCAATCTCATGCACACACACACACCTACACACCCACACACACGCATACACACAAACCTTGCATTTAGTTGGCATGATCTTATGTCAACTTGCTTTACAGTGTGCGTGCTTGACATTGCCTTTGTTGCTTGAGCTAGAGTGCTTAGAAATTTGTGTGACCTGGTGACACACTTGTATGTCTGGTAAATTTAGTGAGTCAGGCTTCTGATCAGTGTCTCTCTGTAGGCCACACTCTGCCTGCCCATCAACAGTTGGCTGATGATAAATCTGCCTGTGGTACACCAGAAAGGAGTGTTTCTTTTATGTAAGTGTACATGTATATGTTGACATTGTGTTTCTCCATTAGAACCTCCTATAGGCAAGGGGGTGCACGACAGTGGAGTGGTTAGCATGCTGGACTGTAAGCCGAGAGGTCGGGGGTTCAAATCCTTTCCATGGCGTAAATTTGGTTCGAGATGTCTGCTCCACCTGTGCCCCCTACCCAACTAAGCTATAATGAGTACACTGACCGTACACTGTCTGTGGGAAGATGAGATGGCAAGGGAGATGAGCCACCCGCCCTCATATGCCGAGGCTAAGAAAATGAAGTCGCTGACACTTCATACCCATGGCTGCCTTAGGGCTATCTTACGGTACTGCTCATCATCAAAGGCAATAGTTATCTCGCCACTTGGGTCTCTGCCATCAGCAGACATTACTCTCAAGAGATGTTGAAAAGGCAGTTGTTGGAAAATTGGTCTTGTTTTTCATCCTTTTCTCGTCCTTAATGACTTTTTTCTTCCTTTCCTCGTCCTTAATGACTTGATGACTTAATGACTCCAGGGATGATCTGCATAATATTTTTGTGGTTGAAATTGTTTTGTTTACGCTGTTCGTTGGTCACGTGTCATCGTCCGTCGTTTAGTGATCCGTGATGGTTAGTTGTTGTTTAACGACGCTCTGTCTTAAGGAAGATGATTAGCGTCGCCCTCCTCCTTTATCCAGGCTTGGGAATGGCATTACCAGGGTACGACGGGCAGTGGCGGAGTTCTTTAGTGACCTCGGCCCGATTTATGTCTGTGCCGTGCGTCGCTACCGTCGCAGCTGGCGTTGTTACGGACTGGAACTGGTTTAGCCTGACTTGTTAACCGTTCGGTCGTGTTAATTACAACCGGTGCTTAGTGGAAACGCTGTTATTACTGCCGCCGGTCTTCATGGGTCAACGGAGGATAATGCGCAGGATAGATGGCGCTGCTGGGAATCTCTATTCGACGTATCTATCAAACGCCCTCAAATCCTTCGTCTGCAGTCGACCGATCTATGTGTGTGCAGACAAATTAGGTCCGTGCGAAATAAGTTCCGAGTTTGCAGGACGCGTGGTAACGATCCACCGAGCTGCGTGAAGCCAAGTGAGGCCCTAGCGAGTACTGTGATTGGTTCACGTGACGAGAATGCTTGATCGTATTTCTAATTATAGAACTGTTGTGTCGATACCGCTTAGTTAGACTAAAATTCGTATTTTCTACTAATTAGTAGCAGTAACAGTATAGTGGCCACTTTATTCATCACCAAAGGATAAAAATATAGCCTACAGACAGTCAAGTTTATGTTAATAGGTTGCAAAGGGAGAATTCAAAAGGAACCTCATGGGCAAAGGCGAAAATCTGTTCATAACTTTGGGGACCGATTTTTTTCTGGGGCCTGATTTTTGCATGGGGGGAATGCCCCAGTCAAATCTTTGGGGTGGACTGTCCCCCGTGTTTTACGCCACTGCACATGGGACCCGTTATAAAGAGTCACCCAAATTACAACAGCAGACGTTCAGACTGCTTGGCTTCAAATTTTCATTTCCTAAACTATTGTTCCTACTTCCTAACCAAATTTCCCATCAAGGCAGCCGAATAAGTTTAGAATTCGCGTCACGCGTTCTGCCAGAAGTGGGCGGAGTCGGAACTGTCGTTGCCATGAAACCGATTTGTGCGGACGCCGACGACGGACCTGATCGGGCGTCATGTGATTGTTCACCGGAGGCGGGTCGTCGTCTGCTAATTCCGCGCCTGGTTCCCGCCATCGCAATCATATCTTGATGGCAGACGTTGCAGCCGCAGCTACCTCTGCCCACAAACGCCATGACTATACTCCAAAAAGTCATGCCTACGAAGGACAGGCACTACTGTAGCGAGAGCCGGGTGATTTCTGACTGCCGTGTTGTGTATAATAATAATAATAATAATAATAATAATAATAATCTTTTCTTTTATTGAAGCGCCTGACAAACGCACTGCGCTGTACATTTACATGTTATGCAATTGAACACAAATGACAGAAGACATAAAGCTTAACTACTAACAAAACAGACAGCCTGCAATACACACTAATAGCAGCCTACAAAGCATGTCCGCCCTACGGGCTCGAACTCGGTACCTCTCGCTCTCTATGCCAGTGTGTTATCCAATGCGCTATCAGGCCCCCCAGCAGCCAGTGATTGATGCCTAGTACGTTACGACGATGATGCGATAAAAGTTCACCGATTAGATTAGATTAGATTGGATTACACAAAAACTGTCTAGTGCAAGCTCGTTCATTGTTACCTGCCACCAGTTTAGTTTGCGCTACGTGTACACTTTTGTCAACACCAGAAACTTATTCTGTTGTACCGGGCTTGGGCTGTGAATGCCGCTGAGTGGTTATCTTGAAGGAGCGCTATATAAATGCTCTGAATGAGTTACGTTGTGTGAAACGGCCACATTAATGTCTGGCTTTAGGCCACGTTGACTGTGCTGTATTACTGGACATTTGATGTGTCTGTTTTCAGTGCATAGTGTTGCTGTTCTCTAGACATTAACCACAAGGATGCACCTTTTCCCCTCTCCTCATTTGCCTTCCATGCACTTTCTTGGCTTCCATAAAGTTTTTCTGGTGCGTCTGACGTTTGGCTAGTTTATTGGATTTCTGGTTCAACGTCTGGTTTATATAGTTACAATGCACTTACAGTGCACATAAAATGCACATACAAGGCACATACAGTGCAGTACATTGTACTTAAAAGGCACATACGGTGCCCTGATTACTTTCCCGATCATCACAGAGAGACTTGCACATGGTTAGGTATAACACGCACAGCGGTTGACCTAGTTTAACGTGGCTTCGAATATTTCTCCACCTGCTGCAGTTTGCCTATAATTGCTGTACGATGTTATGTGTTCTTGGTCTTATGTAAGGTACTGCATCTGATATGGTACTTTATTTGTTGTCATGTATGGTACTGCAACTGACATGATACTCTATCTGGTCGTATGGTGTTGTTTCATCTGGTATTGTAATGTTTTTATGGTCCTATATCTGGTCGTAGATGTATCTGTGATGTGAGCTCTGTGAATACTAAATTCCTCCAGAAATAAGGGCGCTTCTGGCCTCTGCAGCCGATTTTGGCCTCAGCTGCAGCTCTCTAGTAAAGACGGACAGGAGGTGTTGATTGAGGTCTCGGAGGTCTCTCTCTGCCTCTGTCTGTCTCTTTCTCTGTATGTCTGTCTGTCTGTCTCTGTCTGTCTCTTTCTCGGTCTGTCTCTCGTCTCTGTCTGTCTGTCTCTTTCTCTCTGTTTGTCTGTCTGTCTGTCTCTGTCTCTGTCTCTCTCTGTGTGTCCGGTGGTGTGTCTCTGTCTTTCTATATCTCTTTGCTTCTGTCTCTGTCTGCCTGTGTCGCTCTGTGCTGCTGTCTTTCTTTGCTTCTCTCTGTCTGTCTGCCTTTGTCTGTGCCTCTACGTCTTTACCTCTCTGTCTGTATCTTTTGCTGTCTCTGTATTTCTGCCAGTGTGTGTGGCTGTCAATATATGTCATATATAGAGGTCATTAGTCTGTCTGTCGGTACTGCTTCTGACATGTCTGTCTCTCTATCTATATATAGATCTGTCTGTATATCTGTCTGTCTGTATGGTACGCATCTGACATGTCTGCCTGTCTGCCTGCCTGTCTGTCTGTATGCCTGTCTGTTTGTATGGATGTATGAATGTATGTATGTATATCTGTCTGCCTGTCCGTCTGTCTGCCTGTCCGTCTGTCTGCCTGCCTGTCCGTCTGCCTGTCTGTCGTGTCTGCATGCCTGTCTGCCTGTCTGTTTGTATGTATGTATGTATATCTGTCTGCCTGTCCGTCTGTCCATCCGTCTCCGTTTTTATCGTCTGTCTGTCCGTCCGTCTGTCTGTCTGTCGGTAAATGGTATTCTTTGTCTAGACAGATCAAGTGCATACACCGCATATCTTCTATCATTGAAATCAAAGGAGAAAGATGAGCGTATACTGCTGATCCTCTACCGGTGTATTTGCATCGGTAGACATGAACTAACACATCCACTCTTTCTATATAACATCTTTGCCAACAGAACGGACAGAATCTCCGTTTTGTAAATCCCAAAGGTCGTCCGTCTAATAACATTTTCCGTCTCTGTAATTCACCGGATTCGGTCAATGACTTACGGTCGGCTCTCAACCCTTTGCGGTCCAATGGCTTCCAGCAAACACCTGACCACGCTTGAATTATTACAGGCACAGTCGACCTTCATGATCGTTTTTATCGATGGCCTCCATGGACGAAGAACGCCCCTGCAATATATATATCGTCCGAATGTACGCAGAAGCACTGCGAACCTTGCCTGCATGCCCACTTGGGTCCATGTAGGATCCGTATCAGATCCCAGTTTAGAGCCAGTATGGGTCCCATACAAGGTAACAGGTCGATAGTCCGAAGGTTTGATAGTCTGAAGGTTCGATAGTCCGAAGATTCGTATAGTAGCTTGACGGATTAAAATAATTCTTGCTTGAGTAAAAGTTGGATTAATTATCAGAATTCTTGCTTAAATAGAAGTTGAATTGATGAAAATAATCTCTGCTTAAATGGAATTTGGAATGATGAAAAGATATCGCATGGTAAGTAGAAGTTGGACTCATGCAACGATTTTTTAGTCGGATTAATGTCGGACTACAGAATCTTCGGACTATCGAACCTTATCGGACTATCGAACCTTAGGACTATCAAACCTTCGAACTATCGATGTATAACGTATCGAGCCCTTTCCAACGCCCATGGAAATGCAGGCAGGGGACGACGAATGCGTTCATCCAACGCACGCCGGGGCAATTATTAGTGAAAGAAGAATTAATTTCTGCAGTTATCCTTGAGAGCTGACAACACCGTGAAACGTTTTGCTCATAAACAGTCGGCTTTTGTCTCATGCGAATCCAATGAAACGAGTCCCGATCGGTTGGGCGTCAGCGGCCGTTCACGTATATATGGCGTCGATTGCGTATGTATATGTGCCTGGATGATTGTTTGCGATGAGCTTGGTTGCGGTCGTTTATAGACTACATATCATCGGCCTTATAGAGACGCCGCCGCCTGGCGACAACATGGGCCTGCGTCGAATCTAATCTACCAAATCTAGGTATACTTGATTAGCTATGTGCAGAAGGCTTAAATTGGTGGTGGCTTCCAAGTGAAACCGGTTCCTCGTTGTCTGATACCGATGACTAGTGTGTCTCTGATTGGGTTCGCTTGATGCGGCGGCGCTATGTAAATATCCGATTGCAATTACAATGAATGCTGCTTTAGACACTGATTATGCCGTGCACGGATGCAGGGGTAGGGGCAGTGTGTTGGAGGTGGGGGTCCGTCCTCGTTGGTTCAGACTGTTGGGACTGCACTATAGGATACATACTCAGTTACTAAGCACTTTATCCATCTTCCCTTTGCATTTGAGATGCGTTGTGGACTGAATTGCACTGGATGACCCTGTTGTGACTTCTCTGTCCTTGGCATAGGCTTCACCGCGTTCTGTTCTGTCTGTTGAGTTTGCTTGTCAGTGTTTGATTGTGAGCTGAATGCTTATCCGCCGTGTCTATATATTTAGAGTTGGCAATTCCTTCCTCTAGCTTATATATATCTGTGTAAATGTCAAGGGAATTGTGGGACTTGGGGGTCACGGGTGCCTTGAACATTGAACAGCCATTGATTTTTTAATTGTCGTTACTTGATGGACTGCCATTAAAAAGGTCTGTTGCTGTGTTTTTGACGGGAAACAAAAGCGTTACCCATGCTAGAGACACAAAGCAGTGAGACAGGGTGGCCAAGTTAGAGCGGTCGGCCTGTAATGCATGCAGACGGTTATAATTACTGTGTAGGGACCTTGAGCAAGTCCTTCATTCACAATTGCTCAGTGCTATCGATGTTCTGTCATATGGTTGTATACGTGCACTTCTGAACTTCGGAAGGAGGGCAATATAAAAATGCAGTTGTATTGTATTGTATGAAGCAGGCAAGGGACACACAGGGACTGTGAGGGACATACTAGTATATATACCATTCAATCCAAGACGGACGGGAGGTCGGTCGGCTAGACACCCTTATCTTTTATAGGAGACTGCAGCCGTGAGTGAGCCAATGGTCGGCGCTGGCTCTTCGAAGGAAACTATTTCCTTTCGTGTGTAGGTCTGTCTGTCCGATTTCTATGTTCATTTATTTGTCGGCTTTTCTGCCTTGTCCGCCTGACAATGGCCCGTCGTCGATCTCTGAATAATTGGCTCGATACGGAAACCGGTTTCATATTATATGCAATGTTCCCTCTAAGCTGCGCGGCTGCGCGGCCGCGCAGCTAATTAGAAAATGCCGCGCAGCAGTTTCAAAATTCCGCGCACAAGTTTTGGTAGGAAACACCGTACACTGTAACTAGGGGTTCGTGGCGAGGGCAAGAATTTCCTGAAAATTTTCTTTCTTAGTTCTGCCAAAATTTCTGATGATTTTTTTTTTGCTTTTCCGTCTCTTTTCAAGAATAAAGTTGTCAGATCTCACTTTGCGCCCCCTCCCGCGCATTTGCGCCCCCCCCACCTAGTCCAAAACTCGAGTACAAAAGTTACTTTTTAGCTATTCGTGCCTGATTTCTTACACAAAAAAGCAATTTTTCACACCTTTAATTTTGCCCCCCCTGTCCTGCGCCCAGGGGCGGCCGCCCCTGCCCCCTCGTTACGCCACTGGTAGGAAATACTTGTGAGCTAAAGTTTTCTTAACTTAAAGTAGGCCATTGAATTATTAACCTACTTACTTATCTTTAAGTCAGCGGAAGGTCGAGAACTGTGTGCGGCTGCAGATGAGCATACCAGTCTGTATTAGCAGATAAGTGATCATACGAGGGGAGTTGACACCGCATATCCAGTATCTGTCTGTGTCAGTCAACTGGATCGTCCTGCAGAATTCTGCGTTCACGCGTAACCAGCTTAACCAGATTAATTAGAGGGGATGCTGATGCTTGTGACCTGCCTTGCCGCCCGGCTGCTGCGCCTGCCGGTTAACGAGCTTCCAACATGTGAAGCCGTAACCGCCCGTATGGCCAGGCCTGTGTCACACATCACAGGCTGTATGTCAATCAGATTATCTGTGTCGTATTCCACTTTGGAAGTGTAACCAGTTTCTTACAGCATAATATTTCTGTCACTTCTGTGTCATTAAAAGTAATCGATGTCGAAACGTAAAGCGAACGGGACTATATTGGATAGTTTTGCAAAGATAAAGTGTAGGCCTAGTTCGAAGTTTAAAACCGAATGGCTCATTGAGCTGGTAGAGACAGAACTTGATGAGGATAAAGTCTTTCAAGGCTCTGGATTGGAAGTCAATATCGACAGTTTATCAACTATGGTCGTCGCAGAAAGATAGGCGGCAGAAACTTTAGCGTTCAGCATTATTTTGATGCTAGAATAAGAACTACATGTAGCTTCCTACGTCATGAAGGTATAGTTTTGCATTCGTAAAACTATTCGTGATTTCTAAGCCATGCATCTTCTTTAATATAAAAAGACATTATTACAAACGTGTATTTAGTCAGTATAATGTAGTCTGTAGTTACAATTTACAATCACAAATGTTTCTAAAAATGTGTTGCTCAGTTTTAGCCTATAATTGCTCACGCGGAAAATTAGGCTGCTCAAACAATCGTCAGTTCCGCGCACAGAGGAAAAATATTAGAGGGAATGTTGATTATATGCCTCTCAGCTGATATCTGTATTAGCTGTCTGTATTAGCTGGCTACTGAAATTGGTTCCTCATGCACCCCCTGCCAACTCAGCCACAATGAGTACGATGACCGTACACTGTTGATCAGACGGCGAGGGAGAGGACTGACCACCCGCCTTCACAGACTGGTATTTCCTGTTGCTATTTCAAGCAACTTCTAATATAATCTCTGTGCACAAATCTGCCAGTCTTTTCCACAGGGTCCTTCCTATAGCAGCTGGGTAACTACTGTCACTGAAGCCAGGGCATTATAAAGTAGAATTTAAGTCTTGCAGAAATTTTTTAAATATTAATTATGGCAGGATTTAGTAAATAATTTGCATGAAAAAATTGTCTCAATACTTTGTATGATTGATAACTGGACTGATTGGCTGCTTTTTAGCACACTGAAAACGCCTGCGACTGAGCTAAAGCTGGATCGTCAGTTATTGACTAGTTGTCGTAGGATTATCTGTTCATATTTCCCATTTGACCTTGTGTAGACACAAGCCACATTGCCACATTGCACAATGCCACATTGTGTTGACATGAGTGAAACAGGAAGTCCCCATAATGTCGTTTACCTCTCATATATTAACAGACTATCCGGTTTATGGTATAAGAGGCATCACTGTTTTTAGAAATGTGATGGGCCAACACCGGAAATGATAGATGTACAGATATCTGGAAAATGACTTAATGTGCTTGCAGCTGTTTAAGAGCTGTATTCAGATGGTTGGAGGGGAGAGTAATCCGCCCACAGCTGCTAAGAAATTTGTAAAGACAGCTGGAGAAGGAAGGATAAGGCTGTAGGACGGCATTGTGCTAACACAGGAGAGATAAGTGGGGGAAAGATAAGACGATATGGCGTAGATATGCAACTACTACAAACATGTCCTGTGTATACTCCATCTTGTCTCCATTTCGTGTCGGCAGTGTGCCTTCATAGCGATATGTTTGAGCTTGGCATACAGTCCCGTCTGTTTCCTCCATCCGTCTTTTCCACAGGGTCCTACCAGCTTTAGGCGTTCCCAAATCCCAATTCCATCATCCATCCATCCATCGGCGGAAGTTACGCCCCATTACGGCCGAAAGCATTTATCGAAGCCCAGCATCAGATAATAATCAACGTTTCGTCCGCACAGTAAACTAATAATGCGGCTAAGAAGAAGACTGCACGAATTCGATATTCTTCTAATGAGCGAGGTCTTTAGGTCACAAAAAGCCGTCGAATGTACAGCTTTGACCGCTTTGCGCCCGGTTTTATTGGTTTCCCACCGTCCTTTGTCGACTGACTTCTCATTTGTTCGTCCTTGCATTGGCCAATTGCGTTGGCAGGAAATGAAAAATTATGTCCGTTTGAACGTTTGTCGTTCTGGTCGGACCGGATTCCTTTGTGTGGACATTTTGACAAGCTTTGCCCTGTTGTCGTGGAGAGACCGGATGTTGGCAGAGACTGCTGCCGTACTAGGCAATTTTCTGGCCCTCCTGTTGGTGCTAAGTGGTGTTCGCTGCCGCGGGTCTTGTACTAGGGCAATTGATGCAGGCTTTTTATTATGTGATGGCCGCTGCTTTTGGTGTTAAGTGATGTTCACTGCTGTAGTTCTGGTGCTAAGCCAATTGGTGCTGGAGTTTTCGTGTGAATATGGCTTTTGCTGTCGTGATGAGGCTTATTGGTGCTAAGTGGTTTTCGCTGCTACTGGTATGCTTTTAGGTCAGTTGGTGCGACTTTCTTGGGTGTGAATACGGATGGAGTGGGTGTAGAACTAGGATGGTTTTATGGAGTGACTGTTGAATGAGAAGTAAAGTAATGGTTCTTCAGTAGCTTTGCTGCGCGTTGGTGGGTTCTCCACTTTTCCATCAGTATTTGAAAGCCATTCTGTGTGATCAGATGGTTTAGTGCTGTCAATGATTAAATGTCTCTGAGGAGTTTCTTTTGAAATTTGTGATTAAAATTTTTCAATCAGAAATTCGTTCTTCCAGTGGTATAACATTAGGAAAATAATGCATGTTAATGTGCCAATGGGAACGTTCTTTCCTTCCAATTAGGACATTGACTCTGACGACGTGCAGTTTCGCACGGTATATCCCTATAGATAAAGCGGTCATCCTGTAACGTGGAGAGTATGGGTTCGAGCCTCCTTTGAGGCGGTCACCGTGAAATGACCTTCAGCAAGTCCTTCATGAACAATTGCTCAGCACCGTCGATGTTCTGTCGTATGGTGATGTGTGCACTTCTGCGCTTTAAAAGAAGGGCAATGTCAAATGCAGTCGTATACTGTTTTGTATTCGCACTGCGACCGAGACTGTAAATTCGTGGGAAAGTATAACAAGTTCAATATCTGTGCGTGGATAGATGTATGAATTCTCCAGACAAGGAACTTACAGAACTTGACGAATTACGCTCAAACGGCGAGTAGGTAGGTCTAGGTCCCTACATAACATGCTGCCATTACGTCTCCCCTCTCTCTCTCGTTCTGGATTATGCGTCTCCGAAAATTGCATAATTGAATTTGAACGCATAAGTCCGTAATTTCGGTTATCGCTCGCCAACATGGTCGCTTTTTATGCTCGCTCTGAATGGCAGGCTAATGAGTCTGCCAGTAGCGCGTCATTATTTTCCCTGATTACTTGATTGTTCGTCGTTCAAAAGGCAACGATGGTAATGCTGCCAGGGAGCAGAGCGGCGATGGGGGGGTTGGGAGGATGGGGGGTTCCGGTCGATTCAGGAACCCTCGGTTTACGACGGAGGTGTACCGGAGTTGGGTCCCAGAGTTCTGCTTTTCCGTAGACGAAGTCCGAAGTAGAATGGTTGAGTGATTGCGTCGAAACGCCGACGAATGGTCGGGTTCGATATCGATATGGACGCCTAGTTCGTAATGCAGACAATGGCAGAGCACTGGGGATTAGGAGAGAGGTTCATGGACGGACAGATGGATGGAAGGACGGATGGATGGAAGGACGGACGGATGAATGGATGGACGGATGGATGGACGGATGGATGGAAGGACGGACGGAGGGATGGATGGACGGATGGAAGGAAGGACGGATGAGCGGAGGGAGGAATGAATGGACGGACGGATGGATGGACTGGATGGATGGATGGAAGGACGGATGGATGGATGGAAGGATAATAGGAGGACGGATAGATAGAAGGATGAGATGAATAGATTGGCATATAAACAGGCAGACGCAGTTTGGTATACTGACTGATTGACTAACTGATTGACTGACTGATTGACTAACTGGCTGGCTGACTGACATGTTCTGTAGGCCTAGGAATTTCTTTATGGTTGTGTATTAGCTCGATAGCGGGGCGCTGCATGTTATGTCGAAAGGCATGTTGGACGTTAGACTAGAGCGGTGTTTTTTGTGCGCCAGTGTATATGTGTGCTTTGTGTGCTAAGGCACGGACCGCTGGACTACGGACCGTTGGACTATACGGACCGTTGGACGGGGCTCGTGTAAGGTTCCAGTTGTTGTGAATTATAAGTGCTGTCGTCAGATGAGTTTAGCGCCCTTGGTGTCGACTGTCGAGGGTTTTGTGTCGGTGGCACGTGCTATATAGGTGAATCGGCGTCAACTATAAGACGTGTGGCATTGTTTGGTGACCTATTGTTCCGCGCTGTCTGTCTAGCTGTCTGTCTGTCTGTCTGTCTGTCTGTCTGGCTGAACTTGTGTTGCTTTAGACCGAGTTGCCTTCGTCATGGTCCTTCCTCCACAGGTCATTCATTGTCTGTCAAAAGTTCTGTCTCTGAAAAATCATGTCTGGCAGCCAAAGACACTTGTGTTGCGCATGCAACTCTCACTTGCATCAGCCATTGACTGGTCGTGAGGCACATGCATGGCAGCTCATATATAACGAGACAGTAGAGTATAGTCTTTTGAGGTAATGAGACAGTGAAGGTGATTTTATGAGATTTATGTTCTGTACGCTAGCAGTGTATGGTGTCTGCTGTAATGGCCTCACAAAGGTGCTGCCCAGAACGATGTTGAAGTCATTGCAATCAGGAAAGTTAATAAGTGAACAGTGCTCAGCAGATCACTAGAAGGTCATCACTGACCAGCTCCCACATGCACGCAGAGCCCACCCAACGGATTCCCATCCACATCTGCTTGTATATGTCCTTCATGCCACAGAAGTGTCTACTTTCACCAGTTATTGCATTTAAGTATATCCTCTGTGTCTTTGTATATCTCTTTCTCTATTGCTATGTCTTGGTGTATCTCTCTCTACATCTGTCTCTGAATATCTTGTACCCGTGTCTGTTCCCCTCGTTCTTCCTCGCCGTTTTTCTACCTGCCCGGTTTGCTTGATCAGTATATCCTCTGTGTCTTTGTATCCCTCTTCCTCATGCCGTCTGTCTCAGTGTATCTCTGTCTACATCTGTCTTTGACTGTTTTTGTCTTGTACCCTGTGTCTGTTTCCCTCTTTGTTCTTCGTTTTTCTACCTGCCCGTGTGCTTGATCTTTGTTTCTCTACCCCCATTCGTGGCTGCCCACCTTGGCGTGCATGTCAACATTCATCTTATACGGTCCACTGCTTCCTTTAGACTCTTTCCGATCATCTACGCAGCAAATGCCTCGCTACCTATGCATAACAAGTCTGTATAAAATGAACGAATATATACCATATATATCAGATATCTAGTGTATACATTAGATTACGTATGTATGGATATTGTATTGTATTGTATTGTATTGTATTGTATTTGAACACTTGTTATAGCGCCCCTGCCAGATTGCCTATTCAGAGGCGCTCAATATGTATGTATGTATGTATGTATATGTATATATGTGTCATGTATGTACACGTGTATGTGTATGTATATATGTGCGTATGTACGTATGCGTAAATGGTTTATACATGTGCAATAGTATTATATCAACTTGAAGATTTTAGTTGCTCTTGTCTACTTTGGTGCTGTGTGATAACTTACTTGCTTACTTACTTACTTACTTAATTGCCCTGTTAGAGGTAATTGCTTACCTGTGTGTTCCTGTCTGGACAGAATTGTATCAAACAACGGCTCTTACCGCATTACCTATGATATCATGCTTTATTGGCCATATTAGTATGTGCTTTAGCCAGACATTACTATATAGGTGTCTAGTACCAGAATAAGCCACACTGATACTAGCTGTAGGCAACGGATGCAGTAGTTATTGTCAGATAATCTGTGCCTGTGATCGATCTGTATAATAGACACACAGGTCTTAATATCTGCTGGTACCAGAGATTACTTTAAAGACTGTGGCCACATTATTATTTGTTGTTGCCACACATTACTTTGAAGATTACTGTGGAGGATTCATTGACGCTTTTTTGTTAGGGACTTAACATAAATATTACTAAGGATAGAAATAGCAAATCGGCACGTTTGGTTTTTTCTCCAAGTTCAACGCCGTGTCAGATTTCGTATTTTCTTGCTGACTAATCGGTCTTTGGATAGAGAGAGACCCTTTCTTTGCCCTGTCTGGGGTTGTTTGGCCTGATCAGATTAATAATAAGTCTCATTCATAACCCCGGGTGAGCGGGGGTGGGGGCTTTGTTGGTAAACAGAGCGGGGTGTTGGTTTCACGGTTGACATATCCTGTCCAAATGTTGAGGTGTGGATGTTATTAATGGGAAAGGCTTTGATTGCGTTTTGGCTCCTGTGTGTGTGTGTTGCATTTTTTCGTGAATGGTGGCAATCGGTTTGAAAGAAATAATCCATTCGTCAGGGGTGCACAGCGTGTAGCAGTAGTATAATACTTACTGAATAGATACGGGTGCCTTCTTGTATGCAGCAGGGCGCCTTTCAGAGAGTTGTTATTTATTACAATCGAGATATTTGTAATCTCTTCCAACGACATAGTTGTTGTTAAAAGACATATGCCATGATGGTTGAAGAAGAAGACCAGTCCCTAAGTCCTGAGACTGAAAGGCAGCCATGACTAAATGAAGTGTTAGCGACTTTATTTTTCTTAGCCTCGGCATATGAGGGCGGGTAGCCAACCCTTACCCTCGCCGCGTGATCTTCGGAATCTTCCCACTGACAGTGCACAGTCAGTCCAATCATTATAGCTGAGTTGGCTATAGGAGTTCAGATGGAGCAGAAGTTTTGAAAGAAATTTCTGCCCTTGTGGGCTGTGGCGATATGAAAAGTGACCTCACGGTTGAGAGTGAAACTGTAATCCACTAGACTATATACTGCACACCCTTCTTCTGTGTGAAGCGAAACCATAGTCAGATACGTGTACCGTATTCTTTTGAAGATTAGTCGAAATCAGATGGGTAAGGGTAAGCAAATTGAAGCTAAGGTGGCTAACCAAGTTGAAACCGAAAGACTCCAGTTAACACCTGATATACTTTAAGTTGGATTTCAAGCCGGTTGCTCCAATGGATTATGATTGAGATTGAGATTGTAGACCTACTTTAAACGAAGACCATTGACTGATGTCTTGGACCTGATGATGATAATGGCGCTATAGAAGCCAGTGGATCGGATCAGATTCATTAGCCTTTTGGATAAAAAAAATTGTGCAATAGTAGCAGTAGTTTCTGTTTAACGACACTGTGTGATAACAAAGATCATTAGCGTCGCCCTCCTCCTTTATCCAGGCTTGGGACTGGCACTGACAGAGTGCAATCAGTGGCGGAGTTAAAAATGTGTGCAATGTGAACGTATGAATGTGTTATAGTAAGTGAATGCGGGAAAGAACAAGTCCATTAATGAATGAGAAGTGGATTACTCACTCCCTAAACCTACCTATCTGGAATGGCGTGGTTACAATTAGTGTCTGGGATGGGACATACTCAAAAGGGAGGCTATAATTAGCCGCGCTTAGGCCTATATAGTCTATCTAGCGGACACTTAATACTGCACCTACAGCGTCCCAGTGACAGTTTGTCTTTTGAAGAAGAACGGCGGCGGCGGGGATCAAAGGGCATATGGGAGAAGATGGCACGCTTCGTGCTTTGATCTTCGCCGACCGAGTTAATAAACTCGCTTCCAGTTATTTATTACTAATATGGGCCAGACGTATAAATCTGCCTTTGGGCGGAGTGAATCTTTAATACTCTAGAAATAGTTTTCATAAACGGGTGAGCGAATTCAGTACACTTTCTGCGGTTATGTTCCGCGGGGCAGGATGCGACGGCTGGCAGTAAAGTAGTGGGCTATGTACGTCTCGTTGGTGGTCTAATAAAGAGTTTGCCCCGAGGGATCAGCGATGAAGAGATCAAAAGATTTTAATCAGAGAACAAGAGAACAAAAGGGTGCTTTGTTGCCACCAGCGATTATGGGCATCTTAGCTGGAAGAGAGAGAGAGAGACAGAGACAGAGACAGAGACAGAGACAGAGACATCACTGCTTACGCGGTACATTGTCCGATCGCATTGTATTGGGAAACTGTTAGCAGTTTGGGAAGAACCATTGAGATGTATAATATACAAATATAATATATCTCATTGGGAGGAACCCTGTCACACACTATAGAACACGTTGTTAAGAAACTTGTGGGATGCATTGTCGTTTTAATTGTAATTGTAATTAGCAACTTCTATTGCGCCGGTGTCTGATGCACAAGGCATGAACCGATGGCACACCAGAACCAAGCCGTAATTAGGTCAACATCCAGAAGATCAGTCCGTAAGAGACAATGCATGTAGCGTGACGCTACATACAGAAAAACTAATTGGAAACGCTTTGGACGCTTGCCTATAAATGACGTAAGATGTCATTACGACCGAAAGTTCATTAGTAAGCCAACGGAGGGCACACCTTTTACACATACACGCTCAGCCGAACCAACGAATTCCCATTCCGATTTGAGAGACGACACCTTCGACTTTAACTCGAGGTGTACGCAGTGATGCGCGGTAGTGTAGTGGTTAGCATGCTGGACTGTCAAGCGAGAGGTCCGGGGTTCAAACTCCCGACAATGCAGAAATTTACTTTGAGAATAATTGTGCTCACCTGCGCCCTTAGCCAACTCGCGTATGATGAGTAGGGCCTATACTGACCGTGCACTATCGGTGGGAAGTTGAGACGGCAAGGAAGAGGACTGGTCACGTGCTTTCATTAGCCAAGGTTAAGTAAACAAAGTTGCTAACACTTCATACCAATGGATACCTGTTAGGTATTGGATTAAGAAACTGTTCTTCTATAATCTATACTGCTGAGGATTGCTGAGGTATAGGCACCAAAAAAATGAACATTTTGTTTACTCCCATCGATTTTACCATGTAACAGTTTAAGAAAACAGACTGTTTTGCTCTGCCCGATGCTTAGCACTGAAATCGGACGCTAATGGTGGTAGAATTTAGACGATAATGTCTGCTGGGGTTGACTGGTTCAGCCCTTGGCAGTCCACATAACAACTGGGCGTCTGATCTGATCAGTGCTTTCAACAGCGCAGAATCCCATTTGTAGGTATGCGCTCGTTGCTTCGCGATGTATATTTTCTAACTGGTTGTGATTTGCTTTGGATTTGTCTGTCAACGGCCTCTTCGTTTTTCCAATTCGCTGCTGGTGTTGCGTGAACATTTATCGGATTGAAGAAGCCGCTAATATTTACCGGATGATGGAAACCTCATCTTATGGTTAAGTCTTAAGGCGACCATACACCGGTTCGACCCGACGGGAAATGTC
Source organism: Aporrectodea caliginosa (assembly GCA_020284085.1). Taxonomy (NCBI): domain Eukaryota; kingdom Metazoa; phylum Annelida; class Clitellata; order Crassiclitellata; family Lumbricidae; genus Aporrectodea; species Aporrectodea caliginosa. The sequence continues at coordinate 68,954 of JACEVL010000409.1, read as the reverse complement.
AGATTGCATTGTTTCGGCTTAACGACACTTTTTCATATCGAAGATGATTAGTGTCGGAGGCAGAAAGCAACCTCGTACTCCACGTTTATATTGCGACCGAGCCACCCGCAGTAAAGATCCGAGAAATTAATCTCTGATAAACCGACCCGACCGGGAAGCGAACCCGGGGCGCCAGCGTGACGAGCGGGCTACCTACCCACTCGGCCACTCAGGATCTCTGAAATGTCAGATCGGTGTACCCTGCCACTTATTGTCAGTCGGCCGCCGATGGGGCTGCCAATGGGGAGGGGGTGGAGTGGGCATTTCGGCATTTCCCTAGTCTGAACACGTGTCTGATCCAGTGGAAAGGATTGGATTGGGTAGGTATACAATGCCCAGTCAGCAGTATTAGCTATATACACGGTGATTCATAGTCCGAAGGTTAAAAAACGTCCCCCTGCATATTTCACTGTAACTCCGTCAAATGTCATGCTATGTGAAAGAAATTTTAAAGGAAGACAGAGGAGTTATTTCTAAACATTAGGAAAGTTAAAGTTTATGTTCAAATTGACCCCCTTTGGAAGCTACGCATGCGCGAAGACGAGTACGCCACTGTTCTGACTGATTCATCAGTTAGGCGCTGATCCATTTCGTCCCATGCCTCCACAATTCAACTTCGCAACTCACTGACATCACATATTCGAGATCTGTAGACCTTCTCTTGCATGACACTCCATATCTTATAGTCCACTGGATTTAAATCAGGGCTGTTGGGTGGCCACAAAGTAGGCGGGATTAAATCAGGTGTTTCAGTTTCCAGTAACGCAACAGTGTCCCGTGCTCTGTGCGCAGGAGCGCTATCCTGCTGGAAGATGAAATACTCATCGGTAATGTCACGAATGTCTGGTAAAAGGCCCTGTTTTAGTAGAACATCTCTGTAATATTGTCCATTGACCTTAACGCCCGGTTCGATTAAATGAATGTTCGTACGACCGTGTGCAGAGACCCCCCGACAGATATCATTTTGTCGAGATAGTCGTGACGTCATTAGTTTCGTCATTCGCGTTACGTCATTTTGGCTGTGAATGTGAAACAATTTATGTAGCACTTGGCTAGAGCATCAAGCGTCATTGTTCTGAAATTTCAATAAAATTGATGGTCATCTACATGAGTTATGCTAACTTATGTAGGGGGACGTTTTTTAATGAATCACCGTGTATATTATTAATAGTATACGTAGTCTACAAATTGTTATAAGATAGTAGTAATTCTATTACAACTAGAATTATACTACTGCTATATATATTATTAATATGTTATTATTATTATTATTATTATTATTATTATTATTATTATTATTAATAAATGTATTGTAAAAATTATTATAATATAGTAGTAATTATATTGCCACTAGTGTTAATTATTATTACTGCTACATTTATAAATCTGAGCATGGTTATAATTTCTGACTGTAAGACAGTGTTTATGATGAGGTTCAGAATGGTATACGCTTTGTCTGGTCAATTGAGTTCAGTCAGACTCCGTTGGTAGATATCCGCTTTGGCAGACGGGATATTGTAGACAGATCCAATCCAATGAGATTGAAAAATTCTGAACATGTTCAGACTGACACCTATCATTCCCGACTGAGTTGATTCCTATTGTATGCCGACTTGATCTGATGCGATTGGATTCGACTGAAAAAGTTGGATAGGATAGAATCTGAATTGGATTGGATTAAGTCGGTGTATGGCTGGCTTTTTTGGCCAACTCTGAAAGTCTTCTAAAGGAAATTAGCATCTGGAAAGGAAAGTGCTTTGTTACATGAGCATTAGTAAGTTTCCAGTGGCTCTGGGACGGATCGATGACCTAGGTGAACCGTAGTAAAAGCTCCGGAAAGATTACCTATCAGTTAGGGCAACTGAGTACTTCTTGGATGCATTTCTCAAGTGCAGTACTTCTCTGTCTCTTTTGATCTAATGAGCGATAACTGATCAGCTTTTACAACTGCTACAGTTGTTTTCACTTCTGTATCGTTTTACAACCACCGCTGTGGCTTTACCACTTCTGTTTGTGCCATCTGGGAGTCGTTTGGATAACGAAGAGTGCCAGTAGCTTTTACACTTGAGTGACGTTTTTACTCATCAGTATGTTCGTACCACGTCAAACAGAAGCTAAATTTTTGTGTGTTCATTGAGGCTTTATCTTGGTTCCTTTCACCTCTGTTGGATGCTTTTCCAGATAAACGGAAAAGGAACTGTGGTCTAGATAGATTCAGTCTTGATTCAGGCGTTTGGAGTGTATCTGTTGTCACAGATTTCATTTATTTGTCTAAACGAAAAGAGAAAGAGAGAACGCGGCAAATGAAACGGCGATAAACTGTCTTGGTTCTGATCGATGGAGTGTTTTTGTTGTCACAGATTTAGTTTATTCGGCTAAGGGAAAGAGAGGTTAAGAACCCGGCAAATGAAACGGCGATAAAACGTTTCATCTCGTGACCCGAACTGTACCTCCCGCGTTACAAGCCGGGCGCTTATCGGCGTCCGTACATCAGATTCTCCGGTCATTTGCATTCACGTCTCGGCTCCTCGCAGGCAGCAATGTTCCGCCAGGGTCTTTCGCGCCGGCGCGAAACTTGGCCGACGACGTTGCAAAAGTCAAAAGTTATTGAACGCAGCGCTGCAATAAATTTCCGGTAGTCGGTCGATGGCGGGGCCGTCATAGCCGTCTCCAGTTTGCCGGTACGTGATAATTGCGAATGGAGGGCTCCGATAGAAGGAACGTCGTAACCGACCGCACCGCGTGGCCAAGGTTTATTTATGCGGCATTAGAGGGGAGGAACGGACATTCGCGTGGCTTTGCGCATGGCGTCCCATGTGCGGTATTATCGGGCGAGTTTTATGCCGCAACTAGATCCCGGGGAATCGGTTTTTCCATCATTTTCTTCGGTCTGTCGTTCGCTTCGCCGGAAATGTATGACGCGGGGTCGAATTACGGAAGTTTAGTGGCTTCGGCGATGCTCCTCCGAGGAGTAGTAAAGAACTGGTTTCCTAACGAGGCACTTAATTGGCCCGGCCTCTTTCAATTACTGCCGTCGTTTGTTTTAATTGCAGAGATTTGCTTGTGTGTTTGTGTCCGGCTCTTGCTGTGTGTGGTCACGTATATACGTGACTGTTGTTCTCGTCGTCGTATTTGTGTGTGTGTGTCTAGGTGTCCTTGCTTGTTTTATGCCTTTCTTTGCGCAAGTGCTTGGGTACCTTTGGCTGTCTGTGCCTTTCGACGTACGTTGTAGGCTATAAGTCGCATTTATGGATGATTTCTTTCGGCTTGTATTTGTGGTTTTGTGACAAATCAAACTGATGCCGTCATATATTATAAGAAAAACGCGATAAATCTGTACAAATTCCGTCGAGATTTCTATATGTTGTAATGATTTCATTGGCTTTGTGTTGGTTTGATCGATGTAACTTAAAAAGCACAGCAATTGGCGCAACGCATTGGCATCACGCGTTTTTGCATTGATGATGATGAGATGCGATCTGTTGTTTCACTGATGTGCTAACCAGTTATGTCGTATTGTCGTGACACCAATATTTGCTGTCTTTATCCGAGTCACCGTTGTTGATTGATTTGAGCTTTTTGTGAAATATTTGGTCGATTAATAATAATAATAATAATAATATCTTTTCTTTAATTTAGCGCCTGACAAACGCACTGGATTTTTACATGTTATGCAATTGAAACAATCTAACTAGTTAACAATGAACAGACAGCCTTATTAGATGGCGCCAATGCAGCCTACAAACACAGAAAATTAATCGAAAACGGGCCAGATGTTATCCAACCACCGGACCCGAAGGATTTTGTTAGCATTAGAGTTAACAATGTGTTATTAGATGATTGCCTTGAACACCGAAAATTAATGAAAATGGTCTATTTTCCATTTCTTCCCTCAAATAGCTTCCCAAGAACACAACCTCACAAATTGAATGTTATAAACTTTCCAGTTGTGGTTGGGAGCTTCTCTGAGCAGGCTTCTTGAGGGGGGCGCTATGTAAATTTTCTAAATGAATGAACGAACTTCACTTGGACTAACACTAAGTGTAGCAATGGACTTATGTATATATGTATACAATCATTTTACTAACTGTTTTAGTTCCAAAATCCAAGTGCTTGAATTCCTCTACCGATTATTTCTAGTGATAAAATTTGTGAGATTGATCCGCTAGACTGGCAGACAAATAGGCGCTCCTGTAATGACAGATGACCAAGGACAATGGATATAATTTATTCGTACCCATCATTGCCAAATGGCTGGCGGCAGGAACTGATGGTGATGATGATGAATGTTGTCCATTTTTGAGGAAAAGATTAATTTTAAAGGAAGCACGCAATCCTAAAGTGATGGTCACCAAGATTTTGCGTTGGACAGTGCAGTCTGTTTCTATATGAGATGATATAACATGGAGTCAATTGCATTAGTCACTCTGCCACAATGACCCCAGGATGTCCTCTGTATTATTATAATATGGAGATTTATGAAGCTCAAGTTAATGTAACTAAATGCGCTAGTACGCATTATTTATTGATGAGCTTTATCTGTCAAGATTGGAAGGCCAGAGCTTCTCAAATACATTTTCCAAATCATTTTTTTATAAGCAGCATGATTGGCTATCAATAACATCAGAAACCTTTGGCTTTTGTTGCCACGAAGAGTCCGATCATTTTCTACCATTTGCAGATCACAGTAAATCACTTTGCACCTGATCGAAAGATCGTCTCGTTCTAATAGCTTTTCTGGCTCACAAAACATTCATAACCTCCAAAGTATTTATTTCTTTGAAGAATTAAACCAGGCAGCGTGTAAGGACCCGTTCATGGATGTGTGTGTGTGTGTGTGTGTATATTGTATGTGTGTGTATCTGTATGTGTGTGTGTGTGTGTGTGCACTTATGCTGAAAGACACTGCAGGTTGATGGAGGAATGACATAATATGCATTTACTTGACCTCTGTGCACCAAATTTTTTCACTTGAGCGTGCATATCCCTGTTATAAAATCCCTCGTATAAATGGCCATTTATATTAACAGCCATTCTGAATTGACTTTTATGCAAGTCTGATTTAAAACATCTTCAGTGCGAAACTGCTCCAGCCGCGGATAATCTGCAGAGAGGACATTAAACTGGAGTTTTTTTGTGATTCCCCTGTGGCAAAACACGATGTATATATGTGCTGTTCAACGATTGAAGTCACACAACAAGAAACAAGCTCTGATAATGGCACTGGTAGTAGTTCTCTGTCCTGCGGTGGCAACACCAAAAAAGTGTCGACCTTACAGTGTGCTTTGTCTGTGGTTCAGATCTCGATCTGAAAGTGGCAATTTGTCGTGGATCGGTGCTACCAAAAACTAGCTATCTGGCTGATTTATTGCTGGTGGTGTTTCCGCACTTAACATGAAAGAAGATCCTTGAAACGTCCTACCAGGAGGCCTGCAAGGAACGTGGTGTGCTTTTATGGTGATCCAAACAGTCGCATTATAAATGTCCGGATGCACTTAAGTGCGTAATGTTCTTCTCAGGCGTATTTATAAAGCGCAGGCTCTCAATTCTTTAGGCTTGTGGCACCTGGAAGAGGAAGAGGAGGAGCAGACCCTTAAGCCAGCCCCGAGGCAGCCATTTGTATGCAGTGTTAACGACTTCATTTTCTTAGCTTCAGCATATGAGGGCAGGTGACTGGTCCTCTCCTTCGCTGACTTATCTTCCCACTGACAGTGTATGGTCTGTGTACTCGTTATAGCTGAGTTGGATAGGGCCTAGGGGCGCAGATGGAGCAGAAATCTCGGCACAAATAATTTCTGCCATTGTGGGGAATTGAACCCCCGACATTTCAATTGACAGTCAGACATGCTAACCTCTACACTATCTACCATAAATTGGTTAAATTCATGCGTAATGAATTGAGCAAACTTAGATTTCTTGCAGTCCAAAAGAAACGCTTCTTTACTTCTTGCACAAAATTTTATGTTGATATCTTTAACTTCTGGACATCCTATAGGTGTTGTAACAACTGAGTCAGAGCAGCTCTCTAATTGAACGAGTGATGGTTTCTGGGAATTTCTGTAATGGATTTTGGAGGTTATAGTGCAATGCCTAAGCGGGGCTTAGTCGGCAATAATTCTTTGAGTTGGAAGAAGAATGGTTTGTGCAGTTCCTCGCAGGCTCTGATGATATTAGGTGCATTTGGAATTGAAATGATGCAATTTTGTGCACATATGACGCGTATAAAGAATGAGGCTGTTGATTACGGCAGACGTGTGCATGCATTGCGAGATTTTCTAAGCACGAATTTCCCGTGCTTTGATTTGTATGTGTGTCTTGCAATCTATGTGTGTCTTTCTCTTTGCCTTTGTGTCATCTGTATGTCTGCCTGTCTGCTTTGTTCTTTATGTCTGCCTGTATGGCTGTGTCTCTCTCTGTGTATGTGTGCATCTGTCTTTAGGACTGTGTGCCTTCCTTTGTTTTGTTGTATTGCAGTGGTTCTGTGTCTGTCTCTGTGTACCTGTTTCTCTTGTCTTTGTGTGTTTGTCTATATATGTCTAACACTTTCCGCCAATATCTTCACATCTGTGTGTGTGTCTGTGTGTGTGTCTGTGTGTGTGTCTGTGTGTGTGTCTGTGTGTGTGTGTGTGTGTGTGTGTCTGTGTGTGTGTGTGTGTGTGTGTGTGTGTCTGTCTGTCTGTCTGTCTGTCTGTCTGTCTGTCTGTCTGTCTGTCTGTCTGTCTGTCTGTCTGTCTGTCTGTCTGTCTGTCTGTCTGTCTGTCTGTCTGTCTGTCTGTCTGTCTGTCTGTCTGTCTGTCTGTCTGTCTGTCTGTCTGTCTGTCTGTCTGTCTGTCTGTGTCTGTCTGTCTGTCTGTCTGTCTGTCTGTCTGTCTGTCTGATTGGTTTGGTTTGCTTGATGCCTTCTTATTGGTATGGAAATATTTTACATTTCTCTAGAGAGGAAGACTTGTGTGTAGGCTGGTGTGTGGCCACGATGTGTGTTGCCGCTTTCTGCTTTTGTACCATTGCTTTACAGGTCATCTTTCTTCTTCTTCTCTTGCTTTTTCTCGTCTGCTCGTGCTTCAGCTTCTCCTCCTTTTCCTCTTACTCCTACTCCCACTCGTCCTACTACTTCTCATCCTATGTGTACTCCTGTTTCTCCTATTACACATACTTTTCTTTCTCCTCTGACTCCTGCTTCTCCTTTGGAAACATTTGAAAATCTTTGCCAGGCTGCTGACTCGTGCCTCTCTGCAGTCTTGGGTGACCGGGGCATGTACTCCATGGCTACTCCCCCCCCCCAAGCCGCTCCCTTCTCCCTGCACTGGAGACTACATGACCGTTTTATTCCACAAGCAGACAATCTCACATGCAGATCGTTTATAATAAGAATGCTGTACTTGGTATAAATATATGTACACCAAAGTGCAGATATGCAATTGGAATAATAAAGCATATATACTTACTTACTTCTCGTTGTACTCTTTCTTCTACTCGTCCTACCACTCTACCTACTCCTACTTCTCCTTCTACTACTTTCCTCCTCCTATTTCTCCTTCTTATCTTCCTCCTCCTCGTCCTCCTTCTTCCTTCTCTTCTTCCTCCTTCTCTTCCTCCTCCTTCTCCTCCTCTTCCTCCTTCGTCCGCTGCGTTCCGACATCGAGATGACGCACATATTCACCGGGAAATCGTTGCAGTTCTGCTTCTTCTTCATCTTTTGATCGGTGGCGCTTTGTGTAACGGTGCATCGCTTCTGACCTGGCGTGTTGATTAAATGCAGTGGAAGACTTGGCGATGGAGGAGGGTAGGGTGGGGTGAGGGAGGGAGAGGGGAGACAGAGATACTGAGGCTGGCTGGAAGATGGAAATGCGGGAGATAATCGCTTGGCAACGGACCAATCAATCACCGAATTGATCCGTTAATGTAAACTTTTGATGGCAGAGAAAGTCGTGTCCCAGTTGGGACTCCCCGTGGAAGTCTCACGGAGGAGCCGACGATGTTCTTGTTCGTGGTTTATTTGGCGGCCAAATCCTCTGCGGCTTCGGGTAGCCGACTGTCCTCTCTCTTTGCTAAGTTAATCGTCCAGACTTAAAGTTAAAAGTCAGATTTACAGCTCTTGAACTTTGCGCGACAGTCACAAGACAGAGTTACAAGATATTTGCATTAACATTACAAGTTGTCTCGTGGCCTGTTTGTTGTTTCTTTTGCTCCAGGTTAAGATATTTCAATATAAGTCGCTAACCCTACTGTTTATGTCAAAGTATACAATGATGATCTAAAGATCAGAGTTTAAAGGTCAGATGAGTGAGGTCGTGTGCAAATATTTTCTGGGGTTAAGATCTTGGCGTATCGTATCGTTGGTTACTGGTATCTAAAAAGAAATACAATCTAAAAAGAAATGCATGTGAACTTATAAAGTAAGCATGTTAACATGCTGTATGACCACCACGGAACAAGGCTTCTTTGGCTTGGAGTGAAATGTATTTCCATTTTCCATATTTTACAGTTTGTCCCATTGATATCCGTCAACTGATATTATTATATCAAGTGATATTATATTATATCAAGTGATGTTATATCAAGTGTTATTATATCAAGTGATGTTATATTGGCCAATATATTATTTCAAGTGATATTATATTGACCGTTATTATATCGACCGATATTTTATCGACCGATATCATATCCACTGAGAAGCATTCGTTTATTCCGTGGGTGGTATGCAAAGTCAAAGACGGTTTTGATTAATCTTTGAACGGCAAAGACTGTGCAACTTGATAGGATCTGAGGCTGTGATAAATGAGAAGATGAAGGCAGTCCCTTAAGCTACCCTGAGAGACAGCCATGGATATGAAGTGTTGGCAACTTTATTTCTCTTTTTCTGGGCTTACAAGGGCGGAGGATGGCCAGCTCTCTAGCCGTCTCATCTTCTCTCAAACAGTGTACGGTCAGTGTACTCATTATAGCTGAGTTTGCTGGATGGTGCAGGTGGAGTTGAAATCTCAAGGTTTTGCCCTGGTGGGGATTTGAATCCCTGACCTCTTGGTCCAGCATGCTCGCCTGTAGACTATCGTGCATCCCAAATGCCCAGATAAATACACACCTAGATTTATTTAGCACCTTACAGTGACATACATAATTAAGTACCTATCTACCTTGTTTAATACTTTCAGGCGTTATTGCATACAATAAATGTAAAATGAGCAGAAAGACAGATGGGCGCCTTGCAGGTTGTCATACAGTTAACTGTGACCTCTGTTAAACTTGTTACTACTATATCATGTAATCTTACTGCATAATTGTCAGTTTGAATTAATAAACGAATACTATTATTATTCTTGTTATTAAATACAATGCTTATTGTCTGTAATACGTTTAGGTGACGATCAGTGACAGTGGTGTTCCATCTCTCTCGTCTGTCACACGAGTCGTCATCAGAGTTGGTGACGTCAACGATGAAGAGCCACGTTTTCTCGACCGCCAGCACCGCGTCCGTATTCCACGACTTCCGATCGGGAATCTTGACCTTGGACTCTACCGGGTCGTGGCAGATGACCGTGACATTGGCCTTAACGCTGACCTCGACTACAGCATCGCTCCACCGACGAAAGAGAACAAAGCCGCTGGAGCCGAAGCCAAGTTCCGAATCCATGAGAAAACTGGAATGATCTATGCGCTGAGCGAACTCGAAAAGGAAGCTCAATATGACTTACAGGTAAGAAATTATCTGCTAAATATTTATTTGTTCATTGTTATAATTATTTAGTGTTTTTATTTGTTTATATTTATGATTATTTAGTGTATTTACTTATTTATAATTATTTTTTATATTTATTTCTTTATATTGATAATTATTTAGTGTTTTATTTGTTTATATTTATAATTATTTAGTGTTTTATTTGTTTATATTTATAATTATTTGGTGTATTTATTTGTTTATATTTATAATCTGGTAACCTTGGCTGGTAGATGCCCTTCAGGGAAAGTTTATGGCTTTCTGCCTTTCTTGCCCATCCCTATCTTTCTCTTTGATGCTACAATCCATCTGGCCTAGTTTTTTCAACCCCAGGGCACATGCATACTTACATACATACACTCGCACTAAGGTTTTTTCATTCCAGGTCAGATATGTGTAAACAACTGGTTGTTGGCTGGTTGGTCAACAGTTTTGGGCCTTCAGCATTGCACTGATCCTTGCCATGTTTGTCATATCTATTATCGTAATTACAATTGTTAAGCTATCAAATATCTACATAAATATTAGGCATTTTTTTCATATCTATTATCGTAATTGCAATTGTTAAGTTATCAAATATCTATGTAAATATTATGTATGGTTATTATGCTATGCAATGTGCATTATAATGTAAATTAATGTGAAGTACTTGATTGGGCAACAGCACTGAATGAAATTCATGTTTAATACATTTTTTTCAACTAAGTTTCAAACTTTTAACAAGAAATATCTGGGCTACTTTTTCTGGGCATTGTTGTCATTTTTTTTATTTCTTAACTGCCCAAAGTTACATGGTGTCATCAACATCTATTGCCAAGTTTCAATTGTGCTTGAAGGACGTCCTTTAGGTTCAGTTTTACTGTCATGGAGGAGGTTCGAATCCACACAGTGCACGTTTTATAAGCAAATAAACACTCGACCAATCGCCCACTTGGTTTTTTAGATTCGGGCAGTTGACAATGGTAGACCTCAGCTGAGTGCTACTACGCGAGTGATTCTGACGGTCATGGACGTTCCTGTCTCATCAGCCAATGCACCGAGGTTTAAAGTGGATGGAATGCCAGTTCAACTGATGGAAAGCGATGAAATCGGTCACTTGGTCTGCTTGATGAGCGCAGTCGATGCCGACAACGACAAGATCTGGTACTTCATAACTGGTAAGTTACGTCTTGAGTGATGAGGATCTTTAACTAGATCTGGTACTTCGTAACTGTTAAGGTGTGAATTGATTACTTAAAACAGCATGAGTGGAGTCAGTTTCTTGTAATGTATTGTCCTCACTAGACATATACAATTATACGTACTGTATCACTTTCAGAAATCCACCTAGGAGAATCCCAGAATCCTTCGAAGGGTATAAGGCCTTGTACCCCCACCCTGGAGGGATGTGTTTTATTTGGAAGAGATCCATTTGCAATGTAGATACATCTGCGTCAAGAAGGCATCTCTTTTCAAATGATTTCATGGCTTCTGTAATCAGGCATGGAGACAGACATACAGACAGGCAAGCAGACAGAAGACAGACAGAAGGCAGGCAACGAAAGAAGACAGGCAGGCGGGCAGACATTTAGACCAAAAGCAGCCAGAAAGACAGGCTGACAGATCTATCTGAAGTCTTTTCAATCACCTCTTTAGAAATGATAGACAGATCACAGGAGGCAACCAGACAGAAAGAGGTAGGAGGCAGACAGACTTACGGATGGACCAGAGGCAGACAGACTGACCAACAGTCTCTCGGTCCATATGTCGTTGACTGACAGACAGAGTCAAACAGACAGACAGACCGAGCAACGAAGACTGACATGCAGACAGATCAAGGGAGGCAGAGTAGCTTTTTTGAGAGATCCCAGTTCACCGCCTCCTCATGAGTCTGATCCAACCTGATAGGGTTGCATAAATCTGTGATTCTGATGCCTGACGTCTTTTTGCGAAAACGACGAGACGTGACTTGTCATTTCGCCAGAAAAATCAAGACATTCCTTGCGTCTGACCGACCGACCGACGTGGGACTATTTCATGTCGGCGACTTGCTTTCCGATATTCTGATTCCATATTTGATATTCTTAGCTCGTCTGTGGTAATCATAGAAGTCCCAGCGGTAAGAACGCGACTGAGGATCAGTCGACGTTCTTTTGATGGCGGTCGAAGCCGCTTTCTTTATTAAAATCGCTCGAAATAATCCTCAGGATGAAAAGATGAGAATGAACAGCAAAGATAATCTACAAACTAACTCTTCAGCGTCACTGTAAAAACACGCAAGCCGTGACTAGAAGATGTATGGCTTTGCTCAGTAGTTAACGAACATGTCAATACCAACATTTCAGCGCCAGTGTAACAACTTGCAAGTCACGATTAGATTTCGTTGCTTATTGAAATACAAGAGATAGTATTACAAACATATCAGTGCCAATATACCAGCATGCAGGCCATGATTCAATGTTTTCTACTAAGTCAGGTACTAAGTAAGTAAAAATCTGCGATAAATTTGGTCAAAACCCAGGCGTATTTATCTCTGACTTTCGGTTGTGCTTGCCGTTTTTCTGCTGCGTCGAATACCTGTGGCAGCAACTTGAAATATCGTTATATCGTTAATTGAGCTAATAATTGGAGAATTTAATTAGTGCCATAAGACAGCTCAGGCCGAAAGTGATGGCTAATTATGTCTCTTGTGAAAGGTACTAGTGTCTTTCACGTCTTTTTACGTCTGAAATTTTGCTAATTAAGAGATAAATTTGATTATTTTTTTGATTCTCCTTAGCTTTTTACTGTTGCAGATTTACTGTTGCAGATTGTGACATGTTAAATTGAAATGTAAACTGATTTCTTATTTTTGTGTGTTGTAATTATTCAGATGGAAATGTCGATGACACATTCAGCATTGACACGGAGAATGGAAACATTCTGCTCGCTCGTTTGCTCGACTGGGAAATCAGAAAGTTCTACAACTTGACCGTTTCGGCCACAGACGGAGTCTTCTGGATAAAAACTTGGGTCCGTTGAGAAATGAGTTTACATGTTTTCTGTTATGTAATAACTGGATTTGACATATTTGCTAACTGGTTGACTGGCTTTGTTACATGGGCTATGCTAATCCTTGGCTTATCCACCGTAGGCTGTCTCATTATTACATTAGAACTATAGAAATTTTAAACTAAGAGACTATAAGTTTTGACTTATTGGTGTCTGCCATCCTACATGCTTGTGTGCATGTTTATATGCCTAACGGCTTTTGCTTCCAGGTACTTAGTTTTCACTGTTCCCATCTGAGTCCTTACTTGATTTCCATTCAGAGCATTTATTATAGTATTATAGCACTCCTTCAATATGTGTACATATCGAAGGGGTGCTGTATGCCACTATGCCAACTGTCTCTTACTTACTCACCCTACCTATCTGTGTGCCTCCTTATCTATGCAATTTCTATGTTACGTAGGCAAGGTGTATGTGTCTAGGTGTATGTGCCTAGTTGTAGGTGTATGTTTGTGTGTCTAAGTGTATGTGTGTGTGTCTAGGTGTACGTGTCTGTGCTTGACGTCAATGACAACACTCCACAATTTGGTCAGTCTACGTACGAGGTGAATGTGACGGAGGCCACTCCCATTGGAACGGACATCTGCTCTGTGACGGCCACGGATGCCGATGAGGATGGAAGACTCTTCTACACGATCCACTCGGCCACCAGTCCGGCCAGTCTCTCCAAGTTCCGCATCAACTCAGAAACAGGTACATGGCCAACGCGCTTCAGTTTCTTATTTAGTCGTACAGTGTTTGGTGTGTTGGTTGATCTGTCGTGCTTTGTGTATTGGTTGATCGTGAGACCCTTGGATCAGTTGATCTGTTGTGAGCTGTTTGGTGTACTTATTGATCATGAACTCTTGTAGTATTTTGTTCGATCATGAACTCTGGTGTTTTGATTGATCATGAACCCTTTGGCATTTTTATTGAGTGTGAACTCTTTGGCATATCGACCGTTCAAATGTTTGATGTTGAATTGATTGATCACGACATTGATTGATTGATTGATACATTGATTGATCATGTTGTGTCTAAAGCTGCCTTTCAATGGCACATCAAGAGGCTGTATGTTAGAATTTAAAGAGGTTGGGGGAGGGTTAGATCAGAAAAAGGAGGTAAAGATTAACAGTAGAAGTAGGATATGTAGATCAGAATGAGATCTAGATCTGAAGAAGATTTAGATTGCAAAGTGAAAAGTTAGATGAGAGTATGGAAAATCAAGAATTGTTTCTTGCCCTAAATAGGATTCTGTATTATCTGCAAGCCTTAACTCTTTCACAACGAGAGTTTACTAAAAGCAACCGGGAAACCAGTGCAGCTTGTTGCTAAAGTGTTAAGATGCAACTCAGGGCTGTGCTTCAAGAAACTCAACTAAGACCCTTTTTGTCTGTTATGTACCTGAATACCAAACGTCCATGAAGTGTTTTTAAGTACCTCCGCACTACTGACTTTTATTGGCTAGATTTTAAGTAATGTATGCTAACACCAAATACTAGTTTTGCTAGAAAAGTCAAACTAAAAGTTGAAGTAAATGTAACTACACGTTTTTCTACATAGCGACCTAATGACCTCGATTCTGCTTATGAACGAATGAATTTTGAATGAATTGATTCAGTGAGATCCTTCATCACAGTGCGAATAGTTGCCAAGTGCATTCAGTGTTGCCTGCTGCCAGACATAACTGTCTGATGTAGTTACCAGAAACAGACACATTGCTGTGTGTCTGTTAAATAAGTACTGCAATGCTTGTAAAGGTTCAGACTACGCTGTAGTAGTGTTTACTTTTTCGAGAAATTACTGTTAGAGTGTAGGCACATTTGAAGTTAATAGGCAAGGCACTACTAGTTGTAGTCAATGGAGGAATGTGCTGTTGGTTTTGACGTTTGGCCAGGAATGAATGATTGAAACCTCCTGTGTTTGGTAAGGGAGTTGCTGGATTTAATTATGCCATGTTTACGTTTGAGCATCCTCTCTCTCTCTCTCTCTGTAGGGACCTTGAGCAAGCCCTTCACTCTTAGAATGCTTAGTGATTGATGCTTGGTCATTAGACAATGGCCCTTAATAAATATGTAGCAATAATAATAATTGTTTGCTGGACTATTTCGACATGATATGGATGGACGTCTCATTCTTCGGCATTGTTCTTTCTCTGTGTAAACATGTGAAAGCCGAACTGAGGCAAACGGGGCTTACGTTGCCCCCTTGAGGAATGGTTGAGACAATTATTACCGGTAGTTGGCTTCTTTTTCCGGTTGCTTTTGGCTCAGTGACTAGTATTATGTGTTCTGTTGTCTGATGTCTGTGTGTCTGTGTGTGTGTGTTTTTGTATGCCTTCTAATTACCTCTCCAGATGCCAATCTGAATGTTGTTTCTTTGTCTGTGTTTGCATGTATGTATGTATGTGTGTGTAATACTGTGTATCGATATGTATGCAACTATGCATGCATATTAATTTTGTGTTAATTATTATTATTATTATTATTATTATTATTATTTTTATTATTTATTATTATTTTTATTTATTATTTTTATTATTTATTATTATTAACATTTTTATTATTTATTATTATTATTATTATTATTATTATTATTATTAATGGAAGTACTATTGCAAGTAGGCTACTATTACTATTATTATTATAGTTACCCTGGATATCTTATGACTGGCCAGTAGATATCCAAGAGACCTTGATATCTTGTGATATCTTGAATAGCTGATGGCTGGCCATGGCGTTTCCAGGATATCACGGAGTGCTTTTATTTGGTCTGCTCCTATTATTGACACAATTGTTTTATCACTGATGAGTTTCCTGTCTGTACAAACAATGGCATTGTTTGTTTCTTCCATGTTACTTGCAGATGACAATGGCCAGTGGAGAGGTAAAATCCTTCACTAATTATCATTAATTGCCTTTGGTTCACGTGTCTGTATAATTTGCATGATCTGCTGATCAGTTCTAGTTTTAGTTTTTGAATCTTGCGTAAAAATGTTGATGGCTGTAATCCTTCCGTTTTCCGGAGAGGTTGGCATCCAGCTGATTTGCATATATACTTGAATTCGTTTTCTGGTGTTGGCTCATAACTGCTGGCGTTGGTACTCCTTTTTTCCATTTTTTCGGGTGGTTGGCTTTTAGTTAAATGCTTGGAAATTAATAGTTGATCATTTATTGGTAAGTGAATTAGTTGTGGTAGATAGATGTAGATAGTAGATAAGAATTGCACTTACTGGTGACTTGTTTTCTATATTGTAAGTGGATGATAGTGAATAGTGAGGAGTAACTGCTGAAAATTGTGACTGCTATGCGATAGGTAAACAAAAATGCAGATTTATATGAAAAAGAAATTTGAAGCAATTTACGGGTGTTCAAAATTTCAACCCGCTAAAATTCTGAACAGTAAAATAATAAACAATGGTAAACGAAAAAAAGTGTGAAGGACATTGTCAAGAAGGCTTCTGTTGAGGTTTTAATTTTTGTTTGTTTTAGCGTCTGAAGTGGTAGCTTTGAGCTTGTTTGAAATGCAGAAAATTGCTCTGAACTCGGCTGAGCCCAACAAAAATATTTCTCATAATTTTTTTAGCAAAGATAAAGTTGAAAAATACGAATATTTTACGAACACTTGGCAACAAATACGCAAAGCACGATACCAGAAAACCAAAAAAAACCCAGTCGTTCGTTACACACATATACCGGGAAAAAGAGCGGACATGAATTATCAATTTGGCTTTGATAAAACCGTTGGAGAGCATTTGGAAGTAGCAAACACATTAGCAAAATTTTCTTAATGGCAGCACTCGCTGGTAGAGAGCTTTAGTACGGTATGAGTGTTGATGTGCTGAGGTGGAAGGAATGTACTTTGCTGGAACCTCGATACAACAATGCCTTTTAGAGCCTTGTCATTGTAACTAAGTTGGATTATAAACAAAAGCCAAAATATAATGGTGAATTAAACTTTGGATTAGTTGGTTGGTTAATCGCTGTTTAATATTAAACGCCGTGTCATAACAAAGATGATTAGTGTTGCCCTCCTACTTTATCCAGGCTTGGGACTTGCACTACCAGAGTACGGGCTGTGGCGGAGTTGGGATCTTTGTTCTCAACCACATTATGGTAGAACTCCAATTATAATGATGCAGGTCTTAAAGAGTACTTGGTACCAAAACTGTAATTAGCTTGCACCAGACGTAAATATTCCTTATCAGGGTAATTAAGGACATCAATTGAGACTTAATTAACACCAGACATTTCTGGTAATAATGAAATTCCACTTTGTTGTTTGCAAGGGTGTTGCATAATTACAGCTCTTAAAATACCTGATACAGACAGTTCTAGCCACCTTTGGGAGTCGGCTGTTTGGAGGGTGATGGTATGTTATATGTAGTAGACAAAGTCATGGTGTGGTGGTTTCATCCTGGAACAGTGACCTTTGTGATGTGGTGGTGCTAGGCTTCTGCGGATATTGTTTTTGTGATAGCTGGGCGTGTTTCTTTTGTGCCATTGGTTTCTGTGTTCTACTAAGAGGCTATCTCTTAAACGCAAGTTCTTCTCGACTTCCTCTAGCCTTTAGCATTCTTTCCTACAGGAATAAAAACAGTTACGCAATTATGTTGCTATCTGCAAATTGTCTGTTTTCCTGAGCAGAATAATTGTTTGTTTGTTGACTGACCCAATCTTGATGACCTCACCTATTTTAGGCTAAGTTCTTGTACCCAGCAAAGTACGTGAAAGGCTGAAAGTTGAGGTTTCACATATCTGTACTCAGTAAAAATCTTGGAATGAGAGGTTTCAGCTAACTATGACCAGCATGAGACTTGGAATGAGAAGTTTCAAATAACTATAGCCAGCAAGAGACTTTGAAATGAGAAGTTTCAAATTACTATAGCCAGCAAGAGACTTTGAATGAGAAGTTTCAAATAACAATGTGACATATCACTTGAAATTCACGATTTGATGTTAGTAGAGCCCTGTTTGTCTTAAGGAGGTCTAAGCACTGCTGGATTGCTGCTCCAAATCTCTGTCGGAATCTCACTTTTGTGCTATGTCAGCAAAATAATACTGACACTGTTCTGCCTCTTGGTTCTTTCGTGACTCTTCATTACTTAGTGCATAACTTCTAGAAAGTTATGTATTGTGCTGATTTTTACTGCACCTTTGTAGCAAATTTGTCTTTCCAAAATTGACTTTGTGATGCACTCTGGAAGTTGTTCACCTCACAGGATGCTGAAGAATTACTAATTGTCCGTTCAAGTACTATTCTTAAAAAAGGAGAAAAAACATCATCCAGGTTCCTGCATCTGATGACTCCATTTTGATCGAGGCTTGAGATAAATAAGCACTTATGTTCTTCCTCCTTTCGTCAGTCAGGCTCATGTTGATGATCTGCTGTGAGAGGCTTAAGAATGCTGATACTATTTTCGCCGTAATTGTTACATTTGCCTAACGCTGTCGGCCTCTGACATACTTTCCAGAGCTCCCACGTCTAATGCACTTAGCGTACGGCATAGCAGTGCAGGATAAAAAGCGCGTTAATTGGCTTGCGGTGCGCTGGCCGATAATGCAACAATTTACCTGCCAACAGCGTCGGTGTATATTAGGAGACCGTTTTAGGAGCGGTAATGACGTCTGGCGGAGACACATCCGCTTGTGTAACCAGCATTACGCTGTCTTCGTCGTCCTCGGAGTCACTGCTGTGTTATTTGCACTTCGTAAGGTGGCTCATGCAGTGCAAACGCTCATCAAATGTTTATTCGCCATTCCTGAAGTATGACTGTCTTACTTATCCGTGTGTTTGAACTTCATGTGTGCATATTCACTCGTGTGCGCATATTCACCCACGTGCGCATATTCGCCCAGTTGCGCATACTCACCCAGTTGTGCATATTCATCCCGTTATACATATTCACCTAGGTGTGCATATTCACCCCGTTATACATATTCACCTAGGTGTGCATATTTACCCGTGGTGTGCATATTCACCCAGATGCGATTAACATTCAGATGTGAATATTTGCAAAAAGTACCATTTTGACAAAATGTGAACTGTTCATCATGTGAGCACTCTCTCTGACGGTCCTTTTCGTTTAGAGACCCTTTGTGCAAACAACCGTCCCAAAATTGGTAGAATTCCAAGAAAAAAGAGAATCAACTTCATGCATATTTATGATTTGCAAAGTATTGGCTTGACAGTTATTCCCAAGTGTGATTATCCCACTCCACTGTGGTTTCTTCCACCCACGGCTCCGACAATCATTATGATGCTTGTTTTGGGCTTTTATCAATGCTGCATTGCTGTAAAAACCTATGCAATGAATAAATACAGTTATGAAATGTGTTTCCATTTTTTCTTCAGATTCTGTTCTGCATTTTTGATTCTTTCATGGCTACTTAGTACTTTTGTCCGACAAATTGTATAACTGGTAGTTATTTGATTTGGTAGTTTTTTCACCACACCTTTGTTTCATTTGCACAAAATATGGCAGGTTCAAATGTGGATGGTGCTATTTGATTTAGACATACCCAATGTCTCATTGTGTTAACTTAGGATGGACTTGATGAATTCCCAGCTGTCAGTAGTTGTGATGATTTTAACAGTTGGAATATTCAGTGTCCAGTATAAATCAGATGTGAAGAGGAGAACTAGGATCAGCAATGGAAAAGTCGCTTTCAAATGCACAATGTCTTGTTGGCATGTGAGAATGTTTGTGTAACTGTGTAGAATGATATTCAAGAGATGTAACAATACAATACTCATTTGGTATCATGATTGGTATTGTGTAACTTAACGTGTGAATTTGAATGTGCATTGGTTATATAGCCTTGTCTCTAGTTAACGATCAGTAATGTGCATAAAAATAATAATAATAATCAGCTTGTGATATGGAAGAGTGAATTAGCTAGAAGTGATCTTTAACATCGCAAGATTTAATCAGTAACATTTTAATAATTAACTTAATGCAATCAGTCGATTAATCTGTGTCGCTAATAACTGGTTTTGAAGTATTCGCAATTGATCATTTTCTTCAAGTAGCCTGTTTACCACGTAGAGCATTTCTTGAAGTGCATTGTGTAAACGATCATAATATTCATGCATACACGGAAAGTTGTCTGACATCACAACTTCACAAGCATGGTTCATTTTCTCTACACTTAAAATTATTGAACAAAGACTATGTAACTTTTACAGAATTCATTCATTAATGTGATTCGTTTCTCTGCCAGTTTCTGTAAAAATATTTATTTCAGTATATAAAAATATGAGTTTAATTTTTAATTTTGACCACAATCAATCTTGTATTGTCTGATTGGAAGCATCTTTGATGATCTTCCCGAAGAGGCATTTAATAAATATGCATTTACAAATATCAAATAATAATAAGTAACCTCAGGAAAAAGCAGTAATATAAATCTCTAAAATTTGGCATATTACCACGCAGTTTTTGAAAATATGCCTTTATATTAGGTACGGTGCTAAACCATTTATATGCCATCTCGAGGGTCAAATCGTCTGCATGGAATAGCTTTCCTTGATTTGCGATCTTCATCTTCTCCTGTGTATGGACACCATAGGAGCAGCTATTATCTGTGATTGAAAATGGCTGTGTTTCCAAGGACGATAAGAACTTCATACATCGTGTCCTGTGCAGAATCTGATAATCAACCCCCTTAGGCAGAACTGGCTGGTCCCATCAAACAATTAACATCAGATTCTTCCTATTATTATTTCCTTCCTGTGTTTACTTTATATATGTGGTTGCGGTTTGACAACTAGATCGATAATTAATTAATGAATATATACACTGGGACTGAATTTGGAGTGCTTCTGGGTTGATACCTTTGAAGGAAATGTGCTAAATGAATGAATAAGTGTCCTTAGGTTAGGTTAGTTGCTGTTTAACGACCATCTGTTAACAGCACCCTTCTACTTTATCCAGGCTTGGGACTGGCACTTCCAGAGTATAAGAGCAGTGGCCGATTTAGCTGTGAGTGGAGGGCAATGGGCTTATCAAGCAATAGTAGTGTTGTAATTGGGAATGGAAGTAAATACCTGCACAAGTGTCTGAGTTGAGGCCACACTTGATCTAGTGTATAACTAGGCAATGCCTGCAAAAGAGAGGCTACATTTGACATTGGTGTCTGCTGCAATGTAGCACTGTGGTCGACAGCTGCAAGTGTGTTTTTCATTGGTCAAAAGACGTGTGATGGAGGGTATGGACTCCTCCAATACGTGCGGATTTGATGGATGTAGATCTCTTTTTCTCTCCAAAGTTTCCCTCCACCCCACCAAAGATTTATCTAGAGTTTTATGACCGTGGATGTGCTTTGTACTACCACCCAAAGGCTGCAGTGGACTTTTATGACTTGCACGGGACGAGGTGATGGGTGACGCCGTTTTAGGTGGTGGCTCCGTGCGGGCGCCCCGGGCGATTGTCGTAAGAAGACACTCGATGGTGTAGGAGATGGAGGGTGGTTGAACCGTTTTGATGGATCAACCGATTCAGTCTGATGGATGATGATTAGACCATCTGGAGTGATTGAACAATGATGAGTGATTGAACTGTTTTAGATGGTTGAACCATCTGGAAAGACTAAAACTCGTGGTCATGAAGATTGGACTTTCCTGGTTGAAATGAAGCGTGCTGAGTAATTATAATTGAACCACCGTAAAGGGTTGAACCATGAAAAGCTATCTTATATGTTGCCTGACTTTGGAGTTGTTATAAAGGGACATTATCGGTTGTTGGTTGCATAACTTGTGCTTATGAAAATGATTCTGTCCTGGATTATGCAACAGCCTTTACTGATTGAAACGTGTTACTGAATTACCCTTGTGGTTGAAATGTCTTCCAGGGACCTTCATGAATGGCAGGAGCTTTTCAGACAGGTCTTGGGTGAATGCCTGATTAATCGAAGAGCTCTCTTGGATGATAGAACTGTTTACAGACGGAATTGCCACTAACTAAACAGAACTGTTGGAGAATTAATCCTTGTTGGATATTCGAGCTCTCTGGGGTGGTTGAGCTGTGTGGGTAGAACATCCATCCCATCGGTAATTGAACGGAGGAGGCGAGTGTACCCTGGAAGAGATCTATACTGAATGTCACAAATCGTGATTTGTCACTGGACACAAAAGACAAGAATCCGATCCTTTGGATGTCTATTCTTCTTCTCCCGCCTCAGGCCACAGAAACCAGGCCATTAATAACGCTCGGATAAACAACCAATGCGATAACAACGGCACCTCTCCCGCGGAGTCTTGGCTTCGGCGGCCCCTCCCTCGCCGTAGGGTGGTGGGTCCTGTTCGGCTGTGGACCGTGCTGGGGAGAACCACGTGTGGGGTAGAGGAGACCCTTTGTCTTTTCTGCATTTCCTAAGAGCCAGGCAGCAAAGGAAGCTGGCAATATGAAAGGCAATTGATTTCAGGCCTTGCCGCTAATTTTTAGCCAGGCATTGCCTCAGGGTTGGCTAATGGAGTGTCCCAGTTATGTAAGGAAAAACTGTTAATTGCAACGAAAACTACTCTACTGCCTTTTAATAGCAGTTATTGCAATTATAATTGTAAATTATCGTATAATTATATAATTATAAGCTACAGTGCCTAATCAGTCTATCAAAAATGTTACTGCATAGCACAGTTTGCCTGTTATGTAAGTGCTAGTCTTGTAACCAAGCGTGCAGGTTTAACCCTAATTGCAATTAATTCAGGGCTTGTTAGTTGATTGGTAAAAATGCTCACCTTGTAATGCGGAGAGTATGGGTTCGATCCTCCTCCTCTGAGACGGTTATGTGTAGGGACCGTGAGCAAGTCCTTCACTCAAACAACAATAATTATTAATTATTACATTCTTAAAATAAAATGAAAGCAAGCTCATTTAATAAGAAATGACGATGCCAGCAATAATTACTAATAATTACATTCTTAAAATAAAACAAAAGCAGATGCATTTAATAAGAAAAAATCAATGCCGACAATAATTAATAACAATTACATTCTTAAAACAAAACAAAAGCAGACCTTTTTAATAAGAAATGACAATGCCAATAATAATTAATAACAATTACATTCTTAAAATAAAACAAAATCAGACTTATTTAATAAGAAAAAAATCAATGCCGACAATAATTAATAATAATTACATTCTTAAAATAAAACAAAAGCAGACTTATTTAATAAGAAATGACAATGTCAACAATAATTACTAATAATAACATTCTTAAAATTAATTGGTATTTGTATATGTGGATATTGTAGGCGTGATAACGACGTTGCAGGAGTTGAATCGTGAAGCGGTGTCACGCCATGAACTGACCGTGATGGTTAGAGACCAGGGTGCACTGTCCAAGCGCAGTCTGGCCAAGGTCATCATCCACGTCCTTGACCACAATGACCACGCTCCGGAGTTCCTTGAAGAAACCGTCAAAGGCTGGATCTACTCTTCAGCGCCAGTTGGCACTCAGGTGTTACAGGTGATCGCTTACGACGCCGACAGGGGAAGCAATGCGGAAATCAGATACTCCATCACATCAGGTAACTAATGCTTCGGCTGCAGGCTGAGTGTATGTGACTGATGGCGTAGTATTATGGCTCCTGTGCAGAGCCAGACCAAGGCACCTTATGTTTAGATTGCTGTCATCAATGACTGAACTTTAAAAGTTAAGTGTAAATTCCAAATGTAAATTCCAAATTGACTTTAAATGTAAATTCCAAATGTAAATTGATTTAAGATGTACAGGTGAATTCCAAATTTCAATTTAACTAGATGTAAATTCCAAATGTAAATTTCAAATGTGTATCAACTTAAACTGTAAATTCCAAATGTAAGTTGACTTTATCTATAAATTCCAAATGTAAAATGACTTTGAATGTAATTCCAAATGCAAATGAGTACCTGTAGGGAAGATAACTGTGTTAAGGCTGAGAAGATAAAGGTGCTTACATTTCATACTGCTTCTCGAGATCTGCTGTATGGGACAGATGCGCTGGCGTGAATGAGCCACTCCGTTTCATTCGCACAAACATGCACTCCCCACATGCTCTAACTGTACTCACTCTGTCATTCACTCCACATGCTCCGCTGCAACTCACTCACTCAAACTCCCTCAATTCATTGTCTCTCAATCATGCACTCTCACTCACTCAAAGCAAATCATCAGTATTGCTTGGTGACGGAGGTTGGCAATCCAGTGTTGAGCTTCAAGGCAAAAACCCTTCACTGTCTGCTGGTCTTGTACCAGCCACCGCAATGTGCGACGAGTTTGTTCTTCTGATGGCTTCCGCTGGAAATCTCAGAAAAAAGCCGATAAGACCGGATAACAATTCTTGCTTTCGATAATTCCTTCGTGGACCGTTTGTGAAGACTACGTGGGCTTGCATATGTGTATGTCATGCCGTCAGTTGTCTTATGCAAATGACGATCGTTGCCATGGGGACGAATTACCATGGAGAGGAGTCTTCGCGATGGCAAGGAGACGGCGCATTGCTTCTGCTGGTCGTCGTTTTTTGGCTGGCATTAATTTATTTATTTTTGGTTCTGATGTCTGTCTTCCGACTGAAAGACGCCTTCTTCTGCACTTGGATGACTTGAATGATGCTTTCGCTCTCGTAAAGGAGCACCAGCACTCGCAGCAGCAGCAGCAGCTATAGCATCATCTGTGCCTGGGTGCAATAGAAACCAAATGTGGCTCTAATGGTCGTATACTCGTAAACTTTGTTGTTGAAAGACTTTGTGGCACAAAAACAACAGTTTTTGTGTGTGTATGTATGTATGTATGTGTGTGTCTATGTGTTGGTATGTATGTATGTATATGCGTGGATGAATGCATGCATCTGTATATGCGGTACCATTTAAGAAGCAGAGGCAGAAGTTGATATGCGTAGTTGTCAGACAAATTGTGTATATTTGGTTGACTCATACGACAATATATGTTGTATATATGTATGCACTATGCAGGTATGTATGTATGCATGCATGAATGTATGTATGCATGTATGTATATGTCTAGACATTTAATATAGTGCCATTAATATCCTCAATAAATCACTGTGTAAGCTATGTGTGAATGAAATTTGGTATTTAAAATTTATGGGGCACGATTATGTGTGAAACCCTGCTTTCCTGTGTGTGTGTGTGTTTTGGGTGGGGTGGGTGGGGGAGGGGGTCGTTACAGAGCCACACACGCAGCCAGGACAGTTGTCTCGCTGTGTACAATTAGGTGCCTGGACAATTGGTTTCTGATGCCTGCGTGCGGCTGATATTGTTAGCTGCCAGAGATGAATGAGATGAATGCTGCTGCTGATGCTGATCTGCATTGCTGTCATCCTCATCTCATCACTTGTCTAAACATGCAGCGACGTTAACGAAGACGCTGTGACAGGAAGGTCTTCGAGTCATCATCACCGTCTCTCCTCTTTCTCTGCTTTGTATCTATGTATGTTCATAATATATATATATATATATATGTATATATATATATATATATATATATATATATATGTATGTATATAATAATCTTCGTTTATTATTTCAAACTGACACACCACAGTATGATTACAATTCATCGTATGAACGGATGATCACAAGTAGGGATGAGCCGATTATTATCCTTTCGGTAATCGGTTCGTGCCGGATTTTGCACTAATCGGTATTAATCGGGCCTTAAAATCCGAATAACAAGGAAGGAAAATTTTTGACCAAAAACAATACCTTTTTCATTAATACAAAAATAGTAACCATTTTGGGCGACCTCCTACGGTAATATTTAATCTTAAATGTTGAAAGTCCGTGTCAAATAATAAAATTGTGAGTTGACTCATCATCAAAATGGTGGACAGTCGAGCTTTTTAGTGACAAACAGTGCCTAGAACCAAATAAAAGTGAATATTGCCTATTATTCGCATCAGCATTGGAATCGGCGAAAAATGCAGGCCAGCTAATCGGAATCAGAAATCTGCAAAAAATGCCAATCGGCTCATCCCTAATCACAAGCTATTACAGGCAGGAGTCGAATTTAACTGTTTTGGCAGCCATGCAAGGTGCCCATCACGTCCTACTGCTGAAGACTTGCAAGTCCAGGGATGGGCAAATTACTTGAAAAAATGTAATTGAATTACAAATTACAAATTTTTGGGACATGAAATGTAATTTCAAATTACAAAATACATGGGAAATGTAATTGAATTACAAATTAACAAATTACAAATTGCTCAATTTCAAGTAATTTCAATTACGTAATTTCAATTACTGCCCATCCCTGCTTGCAACTGGCTTCAAACTGAAAGGTCTTCAGAGCTTTTGGCACACAAAGGTAGCCATTGATCCTCGCTGAAAAGTCTTGACTAAAAAAGGTTGTCAGATGTTTTGTCCGATACCCGACGACGGTATAATTTGACCCCTCTAATCTGGAGACGACAGTGTGTGCAGTCAGACTGCTTTGCTCTGGCTGAATTGGCTGGCTTTGATTGACTGGTTCAGTCGTTGGGTGGCTTGTGAAGCGAGATGAGAAACCAGTGCAGTTTTGTTCGTTGACATGTGTGGTGTAATCGTCTCCTTTCATCTCCTTTTTCTCTTCCACCTTCCTCCCGATTCTTTCACCTCCTCCTTCTTCCTCCACCTCCAACTCCTCCTTCCTCTTCCGTTCCCTGCTGTTCCTCCTCCTCCTCCTTCCTCCACTCCCTCCTTTTCCACCTCCTCTTCTTCCCCCTTCCCCTTGGTTCTCCACCTCACTCCTTCTTCCTCCTCCCCTCTTCCTTCTCCCTCCTCCTCTCTCCACCTCCACTCTTCCATCCTCCTCCTCTTGCTCCTCTTCTTCCTCTCCTCCTCTTGCTCCTCCCCCTCCTTCCTTTTCTTCTTTCTCCCTTCTTCCTCCTCTTTCTTTTAATCCACTTCCTCCTCTCCTCCAGTCCTCCTCTTCTTCCTCCTCTTTCTCCTCCTCTTCCTCCTCTTTCTCCTCCTCTTCCTCCTGCCTCCTCTTCCTCCTATTCCTCCTGCTTATCTTCTTCTTCCTCCTCTTCTTCCTCCACCTCATCCCCATCCGCCTCCTCCTCTTCCTCCTCCTCTTCCTCCTCCTCCTCCTCCTTCCTCCTCTTCTTCCTCCTCCTCCTGCTCCTCCTCGTCCTCCTCTTCTTCTTCCTCCTCCTTCTCCTCCTCTTCCTCCTCCTCCTCCTCCTGGTATGCGGTCCGTTTGATGGAACGGTGTTATTGTTAGTGATGCACTTAGTCGATGGCGTTTGGCTCCTCCTCATCGATGGGCTTTGCAGTGGACTCACCAGAGAGCATCCCTTCTTCCCAACGCATTTCCATTCTCATTCCACACAGCAGCAGAGATTCGGAGGAGGATGACGACGCTTCAGAGGAGGCTGAGGCTGCCATTGTTTTAATCTGTTATTACTGCTGTTGGACCCAGGACCGTGTCTTGTTCGTCCTTTTCCAAATCCGTTTGCTTTAGTCTTCTGTGTGGATGTGTTTGCGGCTATATGTCAGTCTCAGTGTGTCTGCCTGTGTCTGTATGTGTATCTCTGTATCTGTCTGTCTGCGTCCGTCTTTGGTTTTCTGTCGCTCTGTTCATCTGTCGTTGTCTGGCTCTGGGTTTGTATGTCTATATCTCTGTGCCTTGTATATGCCTCTGTATGTATCTCTCGTAAACTATCTATATGTGTGCCTATGTACGTACGCGTGTGTGTACCTGTGTCTGTATGCGTCTGTTTGTCTTTCTTTTTATACGTGTGTTTGCATGTGGTTGTATGCATGTGTGCCTGTATTTGTGTGTGTGTCTCTGTGTTTGTATGCGTGTTTGTCTACTCAACTGCACTGTGGGAAACTTGGCTAGCAGCGGCGGCGGCGGAGGATCCGTTGGGTTGGATGAGTGCAGACACAATGGCACTTTGGCCATGTATTTTTCCAAGTGGATGGGCAGCGGAGGGGGCGGAGGTCTCTGCATGGCAGACGGTAGGAGGGCGGCGGCGGCGGGAAGAGCCTTGCGTCCCAAGAGCCCATGGAACCAGTCTGTATGTCTCACGGGAACCAGCGCCTAACCAGCCTTCATCGTTTCTTTGGGAGCCATTCGAGTGCATCTGGCCTTTCCGTCTGTAACGGAGCGGGCGCCGATGGATACGTATGCGCTGCTTCCCGGAAAGGAATTGATTGCATTAAGTGATTACGATAGCAGAACAGGGTTGTGTGTATGGGGGAGACAGGGGGTTGGCTTGGCTGACCGACCGACCGGTCAGGCGGTGGAGAGAAGGGCCGGCTGATTGACGTTTTATGTGCCTAATTGCAATACGATCTAGATAAGTTCGTTAGACCAGGGGTGGACAAGCAGCGGACCTGGAATGGGAATGGGAATGATGGAGGAAGATGAGCAGTGACGGAGTCACGGAGGCATTCCAGGAAGAACGATAACTCGGTCCTAACCCTCCCTCCCGCCGGGATCCGTTTCGTAAAGCCTAGGAGGCAATAAAGGGATGGATTAAAGACTTAATTATGCTTGCGGTACTATTGCAATGTTTGTGTGGGGTCGCTTGTATCATGTTTATGCAGTAGTCCCATGCACGTGCAAGTGCCTCATGCATATGCATTAACAACTGTGACATGCATATTCATTAACAACTGTCACATGCATATTCATTAGCCACATCTACGTGCTTAATATGCGGAAGCCTTATGAATAATTGTGCTTCTTTCCTGGGACATCATCTTCTGACTATCCATGAGGAGGGTTTATGGACAGTGGATGAGTTAGTTGGCGGCATTTGCCCATTCTGAGGTACCTCACTGTCTTTGAAGGGGCTAATGACCCCCTCTTGTAATGGGTCGTGTGGACTGTTAACCCTTAAGCCCTGAGGCATTCTTTTAATCTTCAAGATGACAGAAAACAGTGGTAACCCAAGTGAGAAGGTAAAATTCACATACACGCGTGCACAACACACACGCACGCTTGCATGCACACGCACTTACAGCTCAGTGCATGCACACCTTGGCACATTCTTGACATCTTGCTTTTGATGCTGCACTGGTCAGCAACGAACCCTCTAAGAAGTGTTCCTCCTTTGGGGTATTTCCTGAGTGCAGTTCCTCATGCTATGGACCTCCTAACCGCTACGCCCACTCTCTCTGGCTCGCTCTTGCTCTCGCTCGCTCTCTGTCTCTCGCTCACGCTCTTGTGCTCTCTCTCGCTGTCTCTGTCTGTCTTTGTTTGTCTCTTTCTCTGTCTCTCTCCTCCCTCTCTCTTGCTCTCGCTGTCTCTCTGTCTACGTCTGTCTCTATCTGTCTTGCTCTGTCTCTGTCTCTTTCTCTGTCTCTCTACTCCCTCTCCTTGCTCTCTTTCTACGTCTGTCTCTGTGTGTCTCTTTCTCTGTTTCTTTCTCTGTCTCTCTCCTCCCTTTCTCTTGCTCTCACTGTCTGTCTGTCTATGTCTGTCTCTATCTGTCTTGCTCTGTCTCTGTCTCTGTGTGTCTGTTTCTCTCGCTCCATCGGGTGCTCGGGAGGAGAAAGGGCGAGGCAGGACCATTATCTATCTAGAGTCCATGGCCTATAATTTAACTGTAGTAGGAGAACATGGAGAGGTGAGTGGACAGCTGGAAGGATGAATGACTGGATGACTGGAGGATACATGCATGGGTGGATATCAAGAAGGGAATTAGTGCAGAGGACGAGAGTTAAATGACCAGCTGGGTGAAAGGCTGACACAGATGGATAGACACCCACGGAGAGAGAGGTGTAGGGGAGGAACTGCATGGACAGACTACTGACCATTGAGTGGACAGATGGGCTAATGTATTCGAATGTGCATCAGCTGGAAAATGTGCAGCCAACAATGGGTAAACTGATAGCCTGGAACTGAACATCTAGTTCCATTATGAACTTGTGAAAAGGTTAAAAGGTCATTGGATATTCACTTATTTAGCCAAAAGGTCAATCCTGCGGCTGATGTTGGGCCTGAATGGGGTCAGTCTCTCATGCAGGGGTCAGTTTTATGGAGGTCATCTGAGGCTTTTTGTCATCGGGGATTCGACCTGTGCGTGTGGGGAAGGTTCTTGGCTTTTAGTCTGGTCGGGGCTATTGATTTGGCCTCTCATTGTATATAGCTAAGGTAGATTAAAGGTCTCTCAATGTTTGTCTCTGTTGGCCTTTGTTAAATCACTCTTCATGGATTTTTGAAGTCGGCTTTTGAAGTTCAATTAGCAGGCAGGGTTTCTATTGCACCTGGGTTCTAGAATATATGCTCACACATTGCTTTTACCTTTAATCTACCTTAGCTATATACATTTTCACCACCTTATATATATATATATGTATGGATATACAATTATACATATAACTTTGTATATACCGGTATATATATATAATATGTGCTTATCTTGCACAGATATGTATGCAGAGTATACACACTTAGGTTGTTCCAGGAATATTCTTTTATATGCATATAATGGGTAATATGACTCTGGACTTGTTGCCAGCTCAGTTGTTTGCTTGCTCTTTGACAGATCTTTCCATGCAGCACTCAACTGAAATCCGTCTTCCCTCCCTCCCTCGCTGTACATGGAGCTCGTTTCTGCCATGTCAACTAAAAGAGTATAAAGTTCTATGGCTTGCCTACAGCACGCTCCAATCTTCCCGGCTCTCCTTTCTGGATCAGTTATTTACAATCCAACCCCTTGCTCAACCTTCCTCCCTCTTCTCTGACCTTCCGTCACCTCATCACTAAAATTTTGAAATTGCTCCCTAGAATTAGGACAGTATTCTGATCCATTGCACGAACTCACCTTTTCCAGTCACTGAGCAGCTCTTTAACCGAGAACACTCCTTTCCAGTTTCCACAAATCCTATCCTGTTTCCTCAACTTCCCTTTCCTCTTTCGCCATCACCCCAATTCCAAACCCCACTTACCATAGCCGCCTGACTGTCTGCTTGCATGACCTTTGGATCTTGACCCGGAACTGGTTCTGACTCTACCTGCCTATCTATAGTTTTTGGTATGGCTGAGGATCTGTTTCCTGCTTTCTTTGGACAGTGTATAAGTCTCGAAGTTAGGATTAGGATTACCCTTTGGGCGCTGAGATCCTTGATGCACCCATGATAGGGAAGTAGAAATGAGAGACGAAGAAAGGAATGTGAATCTAGAGAGAGAGGGGGCTGGTGAGAAGGCAGTGAAGACAGAAATCCATTATCAGGCTCCACCGTTTCTGTTTGTAAATGCATCTGAACTGCATGGCATAGAAGTGCTGCTAACGGTCTGCAAGAGCCGTTTATATAATAACATGGTAGATGGATGAATACAGGAAACTCGCTGTTGCCTCTCTCCTGGTTCTACCGATCCATCAGATTTCCACCGGGCTTCTTCTGTCTATTAGGTCTATATATTTTGACTTCATAAGGTTTCACTTGATTGAAACCTTCTGCATTATGCAAACGGCTCTATGCAGTCATTAGATTAGATTAGATTAGATTAGATTAGATTAGATTAGATTAGATTAGATTAGATTAGATTAGATTAGATTAGATTAGATTAGATTAGACAGGACATAGTGGGTCAGATGATTGGGCGAGTGGTGTGTATACTCAAAAGAGTATGTTAAGTTCAGCGGCATTTACCAGTTTAGCGTGACATTTGCCTGATGCCTCCTACATTCTGGGTGTTTTCGTCGCACTTTTTGAAATGGCTAAAATTTCTGCCCTTCGCTTTCGGTGAAAGACTGATGATCTGATCTGTTGGTGTGTCAGTCGATCATTTGCCTGAATGATCGATTGACCAATAGATCAATTGATCCAGGTTTACTTGGAGCTGCGTAACTGATCCTAAATTACTGTGTAGGGGCTTAGAGGTAAGGCTGCAGCTTCTCAGTGCAACCCTGGACGTTCATTTTCTGGTGGTTACGAAGTAGTGGAAAGTTCAGCATTAAATAACACATTATTTATGTGTGCATTAAATAATAAAAAAGCTTAATATGTGCAATGTCAACTTGAATCTGAGACGTCTTTATGTATACATGTTGCCTGTCATTGTCATATTTCATTACCAGCAGGCCTGGCTAGCATCACAAATCATCTTACAGTACATGGTGCGCTTTATGTACATGGTGTTCTTTATGTACATGGTGTTCATATTACATTACGTAGCAGACTGGCATACCTTTATCTTACAATACATGGATGGCACAGCTTAGTTTAGAGGCATTTAGTGATGAGCCTCAATGCTGTGCCATTGGTAAACTTCTTCAGAGGTTGGCAAGCTGCAAATTATTCATGAAAAACTGCTAGATGAATGACCATCATGTATGTTACATTACATAATTACCTTATATTGGAAGATCATTGAAATTTGAAGAGCCAGGCTTTACTCAGGGTTTGCTAAATTACCCTTTAGTTGCATTACCTTTAAATGAAGGGACCAAAGGTGTGCTTTAGCATGGAGTCTGCCTTTAATTAGCTCTGCTGGGTTTCCTGGTATTTATAAGCCTGGCTTCTGTGTGTGTATTGGCAATTGGATATGGCCCTTAACCTGTCTCTTATTAATGCCGGCCATTTGTGGTAAACAGTAGTTCAGTCTCCGGAACTACTTCCTCCCGCAGGTCACGGGGGTTAGCCGGTAAATGGCTGTTCTATGGAAAGCTGATGTGGTGAAAATGAATGGGGAATTGGCTGGTGGTGATGAATACAGGTGGTTCCAATATTCCTTCATTGGCTGATGGCTGGCTGACATCTGATGTGGAGCTGTGTGTGGTGCTTGAATGAATGTGTAGTACAGGTGAACCACTGGCTCCATGGAGGTCTTTATAATTAATATGGCTGCTGTGAGTTAATTAAATGGTGCTGTTATATTAAGCATCTGGATACATGCATATAGTCATACACAAGTTAAAGTGCCATGATTGGCAATGCATTTTGCCTTTATGTAAAGTTAATTATGTGAATAGCATTTTGTTAAGGAAAAGTGCATGGAAGCACTGAAAGTTTTTCTTGGAATTGCTGTATGTCTGTGTAACCGAAAATGACTATGATTTTGTAACCGTAAATTACTGTATGATTTTGTAACCAATCATTTCATTGTGGGATGTTGTTGAATTATTATCTCTACTGCAGTTTGTGTACAAATGCTGCAGGTTGCTGATCAATGCTGTAGTTACCGGTCACTTAGATTCAACTGCCATTCACTACACTTCATTCAATCCGAGCATTATATAGTGTCGCCTGTCACCTTGATTTTCAACCACACACCCTCAGCCAATCTGTGTTACAGAGAGTATACCGGTATTACTGCATTTCAGAAATATTTAGCTCTCTTATCTTAGAAACAGTCCAAGATCTGTTGAGCTTTAGTCAGTTCACATGTATAGTGCCTCC
Source organism: Aporrectodea caliginosa (assembly GCA_020284085.1). Taxonomy (NCBI): domain Eukaryota; kingdom Metazoa; phylum Annelida; class Clitellata; order Crassiclitellata; family Lumbricidae; genus Aporrectodea; species Aporrectodea caliginosa. The sequence goes on along the minus strand of JACEVL010000409.1, from coordinate 35,850 downwards.
TCTCTTAATGTAATGTAATGTAATTAGTAATTTATATAGAGCTGCTGACAGTCTTGACCATTCAGTAGCGCCCCGAGTGCGAGAACCCTGAGAGAAGAAATAGGTTTTAAGGAGAGAGAGAGATGAAGACAATGATCCAGAAAGGAAAGTCTCGACAGAGTGAAGGGAAGGGCATTCGATAAAGAGGGCCCAATGATGGCAGAGAATCAAGGTTTAGCAATATGTATGTATGTATGTATGAGCACTTGTTATAGCACCCCTTCAAGATTTCTACTCAGAGGCGCTCCCGACTACAGCGCGGACACTTCAATCGGAGTTTCATGCCGAAGATGCATGAGCAATTGCAGTGAAGGACTTGCCCAGGCTCCCTACGCAGGCGGCTTGAGGTGGATTCGAACCCGCAACCCTCCGGCTGCAAAGCACCGAACATACCCCTACACCACTGCGCCCCATAAGCAATAAGCAATTAAGCTTTACTGTCTGAATGATCTAACAACGTACGACTTGTATTTGCAGGAAACATTGGCGGCACTTTCAGCATTGACGAGACGCTCGGTCTTATTGCCGTCGCTAAACCGTTGGACAAAACCCAGCAAAGCGATTACACGCTGACGATCAAAGCATCTGACGGTGGCTCTCCGTCCCTTGTCGGCTCATCCGTGACGCTCATTGAAGTCGTCACGTCAAATGACGCTCCTCCGAAATTTGACCAGGCCGAGTACAATGCCGAAATCGCAGAGAACCTGCCAATGCAATCGTTCGTCGCCGTTGTCCGTGCAACGTGTCAGTCGTCTGTTGTCTACGAGATTGTCGGAAGCGCCGGCAACGAAACCCTTTTCAGCGTCAACCCCTCTTCCGGCGTCCTCTTTACAAACGCCGTCTTTGACTATGAGCAGAGAAGTTTCTACAATCTAACTATTCGTGCAACAAACATAATGGGCGCATGGACGCAGACCGTTGTGTACGTACATGTCACGGACGTCAACGATAATCCTCCGGTTTTTGTACAGACAGACTGTGCGGGTAATGTCAGCGAATCGGCAGCCCCCGGTAGCTATGTGTTCGATCGTAACAATGCCCCGCTCGTCATCCGAGCAACGGATGCTGACTCAAGCAAAAACTGCCTGCTCATTTACCAGATAGTCGACTCGCGAGCGCAGGACGTCTTCGACATAGATCCGAGCACAGGTGCGATAAAAACGAAGGTGATCCTTGACCGGGAGCTTGTGGAGGTGTATGAATTTACCGTACAGGCGTCCGATCATGGCGATCCGCCTAAGTCTGCATTGGTTGCCGCCAAAGTTACGATTTACATTAACGATGTAAACGATTCTCCACCCGTTTTTAGCGAGCGCATTTACCGAGCAACTCTTCTGCTCCCGACGCAGCCGGATGTGACTTTGGTTCAGCTGTCTGCTCATGATACAGACTCTGCACCAAATGCGGTCCTCAGATACGGTTTCGTTAAGGGAAATGCCATGCGGAACTTCGCGCTGGATGCCCAGACTGGTGTGCTTACTGTGCTCGATGTTGATGAAATGCTGGACAGTTATGAGCTGACCGTGAGAGTGACCGACGGTCAGTTTGAGGACACAGCCGTGGTTCAGGTAGGTGTTGTAGATGGTAAAGTGAATTAATTTGTCTCTTGAAACAAACTGCCTTAAGTCTGTGGGAGTTTGATAAAGAAACTTGAAGTAGTGTTTTAAGCTCCAATGTCTTTGTCTATTCTCCTCATTGTGTCATCCTTTTCTACTCTTCCATCGAGTTCAGTTCATTCATTCATTCATTCATTCATTTCAGATATTTATATAAATTTGCTTCAAGATTTCTACTAGAGGTGCCATGGTAGGTTCCAACAATGAATCGGAGTTTCACGCACTATTTTTTGGGTCAATTGTGAGTACTTTGCTGCAATAGGGTTGGCTTGAGGTAGATGTATGAGAACCCTCCCAACTGCAAGGCACCAAACACACACCCCTTGATGTGGATTCGAACCCGCAACCCTCCGGCTGCAAGGCACCGAACATACCCCTACACCACCGCGCCCCACAGTTGTCAAGAGTGTGTTGAACAGCAAAGGATATCTTCCAGTCAGTCAGTCAGTTTTTCTTTCTTTTATTTTATTGTTTTCCATTTCTTTTGTCGTCTCTCAAATTTGATCTCATTTGCTCCAGTGGCCGAGCTTCAATAGCGCTACTGCAATAATGCATGAGAAATCAGTCATTGGTGTACTAATACCTATCCGGTCAATTCCAGAATGTCATATGCATCCTCTCTTTCAATTACTATATTATCGTATTAATAATAGTAATATTATTATTTTATTGTTATTATTATCGTATTATATTATTATTATTATTTTTATTATTATTTTTATATTACTGGAACTACCTGCCTAATGAGATGGACGTAAATTGTGATGATTCAGGTGAGCGTCGACTTCCGTCAGATCTCCGGTCTCCAGTTCCGCTCTGACGTCTATGAGGCAAGCATTCCAGAAAACCAGACAGAGGTGGTAGACGTGGCAGTGGTCCAGGCAGTGGGACAGGGGCTTAACGAGCACGTCACCTTCTCCATCCTCAACTCGCGAGGGCTCTTCTCGATACTCGAGACTTCAGGCGTCATTCGAACAACCGGTCAACCGTTTGATCGTGAGTCGAGGTCGGGGTACGTGCTTGTGGTGGAGGTTCACGACGAGCGAGTTCCACAGCGAGTGGCGCATTGTTTGGTGAACATTACCATTGTCGACGTGAATGACAATGCGCCAGTCTTCATTAATCAGCCGTACTTCGTGGTCGTTCCTGTCGACGCGCGAGTCGGAGATGTCGTCAAAATGGTTAATATAGATTCCGTCACTTTGGTATTTCCTTAGATTTTGGGGTTTGGTCTAACTAGTTATATTCTGAAGGATCTTTAGCTTAATTACACGTATAAGTTTACAGGATTAAACATTTTAAAAACAGTTCCAGTCAACGCATGAGTTGGAGATGATGTCAAAGCGGTTTACGTAATAAGATGTCATCATAATGGTTAATATACATGTACTCCTTACTTTGGTAATTTCGTATGTTTTTGTTGGGTTTAATATAACTACATAAATTCAGGGAAGTCTTTAGTATAATTACAAGTATAAGGTAACAGGCATGATAAGGTTCCCAAAACAGTGCCATTCGACACACAATTTAGAGATGTTGTCAAAATGGTTGATAATACTCTCTTACGTTGGTATTTCTTATGTTTTTGGGCTTAATCTCGCTACATAAATTCTGAAGAATCGTCATTGTAATTGCACAAATTATGGAACGGGGTCAAATACTTCCAAGTTCCAGTCGGCTCATGAGTAGATGTCATCAAAGTGGCTTATGCTCCCTTACTTCAGTGTTTTTGTGAGCTTTTGCTCTAACCTAAATCTAACCTAATGGAATCATTATTGTCATTAAAACGTTAAAGTAGTGAAGATAACACAGTTATTTCACGCATATATGTCGAATCTTCTAAGAAGCACGGACCTGAATTTAAGGATATACAGCCGGGTTCCAAACATGGCTACAAAATTTATGTATTTAATTTATAAAATGACATTTATTTTCTGTGATGTTTGAATGTTTCAGCTGACGGCTGTAGACAAAGACATGGGTGGGAATGGAGTCGTCGAATATTTCCTGGTTGAAGGCGATAACTCAATGTTTTCCATGCGCCGGGAAACGGGTGAGATCGTCACACGACGAATATTGTCGGCTGTGGACAACAGCCAGCAACACCGACTAGTCGTTGAGGCCAGAGACAAAGGTCGGCTCAAATTTCCTTTGCAAAGGAATATGATTATTTATTAATTTATGTCATATCAGAGGCAATCATCCATATAGAAATTCTGCAACTGTGAACTTTTCCTGTACGGGTTTATATAAGTAAATTCAATTGTTTATATAAGGAAATATATGTGTTTATAGTCACAATAAAGGTGGTTACGGGTAGAAAATGTAATACAGTGTAATCCAAAGTTTTAAGGAATAGCATAATCTTAGTGTAACTATAAATTCACTAAGTACAGCTAGCACTGTAATTATGGCTTTAAAAAGAATCTTCAGTTTCACTAGAGGTAGAATGATTTGAACTCCAGTTGCAGTGGTAAATGTGAACATTGCATTTAATGACAATGTACTGTAATAGTAACTATTGAATCGGGTGATTAAGTGATTTAGTTTACTTACTTTGTCATTACTGCTTTGAATGGGGTGATTAAGTGATTTAGTTACCTTTCTTTGTCATTACTACTTTGAATAGGGTGATTAAGTGATTTAGTTAATTTACTTTGGTGAAATTGCTTTGACTTAGCTTACTTAGCCTTAACTTCCATTGATCCATATCGTTAATGTTTTTGTGATGAGCAGGTGAGCCATCTCTGAGTTCCCGAGCAGATGTAATGGTAACGATCATGGATCGAGCGACTCCGATGTTCGATCATCCGTTCTACTCGGTTTCGGTGCCAGAAAATGTCCAGTTGTACAGCACGCTCATCACGATCTTTGCGAGCAGTCCAACCGGGGGAAAGCTCGTCTATTCCATCATAAAGGGTGATGACTATGGCGAGTTTGGAGTCGACTTCAACACAGGTAGGTCTCTTCATCTGCTACTTTGGGAATATTTCATGAAGATTTATTTCTTTATTTTTATATCTGATCATTGTAGATTGCTACTATGAAATGAATGCTTGTAAAGCTGTTCTCTGTAGCCGTGGTTGGCCCAGGAGCATCTAGTGAATGAATGAGCGAATGAGTGAGTGGGTGAATGAGTGAATGAATGAATGAATGAATGAATGAATGAATGAATGAATGAATGCTGCTTCTAGTGCACAAACTGTGAACTGATCACATTTAAGCATTCGTAGACAAATAGATTTCTGCTGTTTGCAGTTTAAAGTTTTGTTATGATCTGTAAGTTTCTCTGAATTTCATATAATTACCAGCAAAAACAAAGCAATCTCTTAAATCGACATGAATGATTAGGACAGATTGATTGTTGACAAAAACGCCGATTAAATCTGTGATTATGAGTTACTGTAATCATTGACTGAGCAATTATTTCTGTTCCCAATTTTGCTTTAAAAGGTATTTTCAGTAAATATATTGGTTGCAGATAAAATTACAATTTGATTATAAATTAGTGTGTGAGTATTTAAGAAATTAATGCAAAGCATTAAATGGATTTTCAGAGCTTATTTCTGAGAAGTTTGAAATTTTATGACCAAGGCTGTTTTACCCAGTGTTTAGTATGAGAGAGCTATGTGTTTCTTTACAGTACAGTGCATTGTATTGTTTGACTTTCATCATAGTTAAGGAGTAGATGGTAGTACAGTTAGCATAGACCTGAAATTCTGTGAATACATCAGTGCTTTGTATGGTTGAGTAGTCGAAGATTTTATGGTAGTTTAGTTGGTGTAGACTTGAAACGCTGTGAATACATTGGTGATGTTTCTGTCTGTCTTGTGACCAAGAAATGGGTGTAGCTACTCCGTGTAAGTACCTGACTTGGCATGGATTAGTGTCAGTGTGTGTCTAGTTGTGTTCAACTCATTTATGTGGTCATTCGAACTAATTAAACGACCTGTTGAGCTTATCCCTGGGTCTTGTACTCGTTATGCAACCTGTCTAACTCCTTGTACTAACCGAAACCTGCTGAATATCCCAGTGAAACCCTTCGGTGGCATGGAACCTTGCATGCTTAGTATTGTGATGGAAACGTGTGTGGTTGTGTCTGTTGTTTTCAAAACCGTTGGTGTGTTTTATTAAATAATATCAATACATTGGTATATCTTGACATTTTTTTTAGCTCCTTTGCTAACCGTTTCAGAAACTCGACCTAAGTGGACCATTTGTTAAATATATTAATATTATATCTTTGTGGGTTTCTGATGTCCTGGAGTTTTTGTGCTGATATAATTGACGAGACTTTGGCCTGAGAATTTGAGAAAGGTGTTGTGATGCTGTCTATAGACTTGTTTTGGTATTTTTCTTGTTATAATGTGATACATGTCTACTGTATTCTGTTGGTATGTTTTTAGTAATGCATGTTAGTGGCATGATTAAATCAAACAGACGTTGATTATGGCAGTAGTTGGAAGTGTATATATTACCAGTTAAAGTGTCTCTGTTCTGTTCTGGTTCTTGGGAAACAACTACCATGTAACTGCTCTTCCGGATGTCTTCTGGAAGTGAATTAAATGGAACAGATGGACTGCAAGGTCTTCCAGTGCTGTACTCTTTCTCCTTAGAGTAGCTGTCGAGATCTGTTTTCCTTCTGAAGATAACGATTAGACGCTGGCAAACCTCAGAATTCTAAACACTTCTTTTCTAATGTTTACTAGAATGGTGTATTTTTTCTATTAGGTTGAGTATCTGTGTACTAGAATACTGTTATGGTAGAGGCATGAAGCTTTACCATACCATCTAACTCTGTTATCCATACTCTCGCCTTACCATACCTTCTAACTCTTTGTCTGTTACTAGGAATTTCAGATTCTTAGTGACCCACCAAACCTACTTTTTTTCTCTCATACTTGGAGTAACTCTCAGTTGGTGTTAAGATGCCTGTTTAATATTTTGTTTACATGACATTACTGTCCAAGCCCCATCTCGGTTTCTTAAAACTCGTCCATATCCAGTTTTTCACAGCTAAAACTGTATTATCTAAGGAAACATAGTGTTTCCCGTTTCCAAGAGCTGGATAATTCAATTTCACTCGCCACAAATCTCTCCAACCCAATTGGATCCCAGTTCTTCCAGAGTCTGGCTTTTCCCAGTTTTATAAAGTCCTTCCTGTCTCCAGTCCGTTCTCCATTCTCTTCAAACCCACCAGGTATATGATCTATATATGGTGCATTGCCAAAAGAACCCAGTAACTATCAACCAGCCTCTGACTGCTGAAAAATATACTAGACTGACTACTGCTCTGATCTGTTAGTTGTATTGTTGCATCTTACTCCAAAAGCACTGATTGCATGGATTGCATGATCCAGCAAAGTGCTTTACATCCGTTTTAATATATTTATCGCTTTAATGGATTTGTAAATTTTTGGTTCGTGAAAGCGGTCATTGGTAAACTGGTACCAGTGTAGTTTGGGCAGCCATTTTATCAGCTTCAGTTTAATTGGCCGGTTGAGCGAGAGGTTGACAAAATTCCTCCAGCAGAGCTGGGCACTGTGCAATAGTCTGTAATTGTCGATAATTTCAGAAAATTGTGCAGATAATGGTCCGCTTTTACCAATACACGTTGAGAGCATTTAGGTGTAAATATGACATGATTATTATTATTTGTCAAACATACATTATTGTTTATGTATTAATAGCCAGTTAAATTTTGGAGGCATAGAGTCCGTCTTGTATCAAACTTCACGGACTGGGTACATGGAACCCTGCACATACATTTACTTATATAATTATGTACTTATGTTTAATACCTTTTGAATTCTGGAAATGAACTGCCACTTTTGACAATGATGTTGGTGACATCAACCACAATAATAATAATAATAATGAGAGTAATATAATTGTAATAGTATTTATCAATAGTAATAATAGAGGTTTATATCTCTGGAGGTTTCTTGAAGTTCCAAGAGATCATACATATATATGGAAGAAATAATGATATGAATATGAAATATCAATAATATTAATGTGGTTGTATTGTCAATAAGAATGCAGCAGCCATTGTTGTGTTGATTTCAGATCAGCGTTTGGATGTTCACAAGGACAAAATCTGAATCTTTAATTTCTATCCCACTGTAGTGTTTTTAAATCCTTATTTCTTTAAAGACATTAATAATAATTATCACAAATTCTGTTTCATAAGGTGCCTTATCTGCGCTGGAGCATCTCGATTACGAGTCGGCCGCAAACCACGAGCTGACAATTCGTGCCCTCGACATACAGACCGGGTCCTGGGCAGATGCTATTGTTCGCATTGCCGTGGAAGTTAGTAGAGCTTTGACCTTTTCTTCGTTTGCTTATTATATTCTTTTCCGTGGTATTTGTTGACCTACATACAACATTTCTTACAGAACAATTTCTCAAAGGCTCTCATATATTTATTAACTTTTGATCTTATAAATCATATCAAAATTTCTGTTATCTCAGTTTTAAATTTCAAACATGCTACAACTTCTCATTCAAGGCTTGGATATTTGGTGTCGTTTTTATTAGTATTTAGTAATAATTAGTTATTACTATCCATTTAGCTTTCCTTAGTTTGTACCAACTGAATATAATAGGAATTTACTTAACAAAACTTTATTTTGTTCCAGACCTGATAATTACTAAACCACATTGTTTCACCAATTTGGCAGAATGAAATTCACAATACTATTAATGTCATTTTTATGTATTATAGATAATTTCGTTGGCATGTAAATGATCAAATTCCCACCAGCATTTATAACTCGGCTCCCAGAAATTTGCAGTGCCATTACCAAATGTGCATTTGCAAAGTTACTGTAAGAATATGTCAGTTAACCTCAGAGTTATTACACTAGTCTTTCGACAGCTTTACAGTTGTACATGGTAGAATGGTCTTTGAGTGGTTTTGATTCTTCTTTTATTGTGTACTTGTATGAGTGGTCTTGATTCTTTTAAACAAAAGGATGTGAATGACCACAGACCGGTCTTTGAACGACTTCGCTACAACGCTTCGGTCTCAGAGGCCGGTCCAGTCAGTACTTCCATTCTGACAGTCTTGGCAACAGACGACGACTCGGGAACCAACGCCAAAGTCTGGTACCAGATCGAGCCTCACCCCGACCATTCGACCCATTCCGCCTACTTCCACATCGACTCCACTCGAGGGACGATCTTTGTCAGACAAAGGCTCGATCACGAACAGATCCGACTCCTGACCTTCATCGTCGTGGCCTCGGACAGCGGAATTCCTGCATTGAGCACCTCAGTAACCGTCACTATCAATGTAACCGATGCCAACGACAATGCCCCAAAGTTCGACCAACCAGCCTACGAGTTGACCATCTCGGACCAGGCCAGGCGAGGCCAGTTCCTCATGGTGGTCCTCGCTTCGGACGAGGACAGTTCAGACCGAGGCCGTCTGAGGTACGCCATCGTCGGAGGGAACGTCGGCCAGATGTTCACGATGGATTCAAATCGAGGGACGCTGTCCATCACGGACTTGCGGAGACCGGAATTCCAGCCGACTTATTCGCTGAACGTTTCCGTGACGGACGGAGTGTTCACGAGCTTCACTCGTGTCAAGGTCAATGTCGAGGGGTCAAACGTTCACACTCCACAGTTCACACAGCTGGTGTACGAGGTGGAAGTCTACGAACAGCAGGCGCCTGGACAGTCCGTTGCTCAGCTCACGGCCCATGACGCAGACCAAGGAAAGAACGCAGAACTGACGTACAAGATCGTCAATGATGAACTGGACGACATCTTTGTTGTTGACAGCACAACAGGTTCAATATTTACTTCGTGTATGGGGCTAGGGATAAAGGGCTATATAACGGATCAATCAATCAATCAATCAGTCAGTACTTTATTGATCACTATAATAATAGTACAAGCATGATTCAGACAATCATCTATCATCATATGAAATGGGTAGACCCAAAGGAACATAAGGTTCCACTAACAAGGTCGCCCTAATTTGCTATATAAATGAGAAGTATTAGCCTATAAGCCAAAACTAGGCAGTATCCAGAAGAAAATACTTGTTTTCTTCTGGTTTGTGTCATCTTCTTGTAGCATGGGTGATTGTTACATGAATTCTGATATGATGTCATTGGGTACACAAATTCTACATTTAATAACATGCTGTAGTGCAGTGCTTTTTTAATGCACTACTTAATATGGCTTAAGCCTTGTTACAAGGCGAGTTGTGGGTTCCTGATTTTAACATCAGCCTCTTCTAAAAGGCTTGGCCGTGCACACTATGCAGTACACAACAGGGTCAAGGGTTAGAGTTCAAGGCTGACGTCTTTAGTATGTGCTGTACGAGTCGGTGGTTAACCGAAATCCTGTCTGGAAATCTGGTAAAATTTCAGGTCACTCCATTTAGAGAACATAATTGTGATAAGCGAGGCCGTTTATTTCCTTTGTATTTCGACTCTGAACCAAACCTGACCCGGCCAGGGCCGGCCTATGTCAGTGATTTTGTCTAATTTACTTGTGAATAGCCCAATTTTCTCAACTTGTCTTATTATGATGACAGGATGTGAAGTCTGTGGTTACCATTGCCGTTAGAATGACAGTGAAGAATTCACTGAGCAGACAGATATAATATGTAGTTTAGAATTTCAGGCCCAAGATCGAATAATGCTGCCAATGCAGGGTTTGTAGATATTCATAGAGTAGCCCCACAGGAATTCACAGTACTCAATACAATTCAGCATAATTTTGGTGATTCGAATGATGATGCAAAGTGATTCTTTGAAATCTTGTCACAAACTTAAACTGTCAATTTTTCATGTCTGCAATGTCGTTATGTTTATCTGGTGTTTGTTTAGGTGCTGTTTTGACGAGATCGGTGTTACTATGCGAGGCTGCAACCGTTTACCATTTGCGTATCTCGGCAACGGATGGCGGGGGTCTTGTGGGCCAGACGACCGTGCGTGTCAACGTGCGTTGCCAAGGCGACCGTCTCCCTATGTTCCTGATGAACGATTACAAGGCCAACGTTTATGCCACTTCTCATCATGGCAGTGCAGTCGCTAAGGTAGATACGCATTAAGTTCATTTTAAGGTAAAATGGTAAAAGAAAGACAATTGTTTAAACACCTCTCTCTATAGATAACTTGCATCTACTGCATTGTCTACATGTGCTTCTGGCATGTGAATACTGGCCATACTTGGTGGGTTATAATTATGGGGTTGAAGGATGTTTTGATGATGTAACTGGGCCACTTGCACCTCAGCTGCTTGTCTAAATATTTGCATTATATATACGTTGTAAAAATCTTCTCTCTGTCTGACTTAAAAGTCCAAATATAAGAAAATAAGAATTGAAAACAGAATACCTTTGTTCTAGATCAACTTTGTGGTGTGTATGTGTTGGTGTGGTTGTAGGTGTATGTGTGTTTGTCTGAACATTTATGTAGCACATTTTGCAATTTTACATTTTAAGAACATCTCACAGGTGATAGAGATGAGTTCCTAAGCATGTAAAAGTGGCACGCTGTTTTATCCTCATCATCAAATATTCGTTTAATATAAATTCAGGTTGACAATACCGCAAACTGAAACAGATAATCATATGATAGAGTTCGGTTAGTTCTAGGTTGACAAGCCATGTGGTCAAACAGTCAATCCTGCCCACCCAGGTGTTATTCAATATTGTCAATAAATGTTTTTGTACAGAAGTCGTGATATAAAATTTCTATTGTCCTTTAACGACGTGCATAGTGTAGCTGGGGTAATGTATGATGAAACCATAAGCGGCTCGTCGTTAAAGGGTTAACGCTGGATACTACTGATTAAATGTAGTAAGTTGTAATGAGTGTGTTCCACTGTCGGGACTCGTACATTATCACTGTTGTCTCTTTATCTTTCAGATAACTGCCATCGATCCTGATAGTGCGTCTAGCAGTCTGCTGGAGTACAGCATCGTTATTGATACTAATGGAACAAACGCTGTCCGATATTTCTTGATCGATGCAGAAACTGGGCTTATCACCGTTAACTCTTCACTGCTTGGTTTAGGTAAGAGATTCTGGAATAGGTAATTAGATTTTGGATTAGGTATTGGGGTAGACTTCGGATGAGGTGTATGACTTTGGATTAGGTAACACACTTCAGAATAGGTATTAAACTGTGGATTGGGTAATGGATAGTGAGGTATTACACTGAGATTAGGCTTAAGGTGCATCATTTTGTTCAGTACTAGTTGATGTGTAGCTCATTGCTTGTCAGGCTTGCATGTGACTTCTCAGTTGCAGTTCACGTCCGGTGGCCTTCTCTCATCTTGTCCTGTAGATTTGTTTAAACGTTTTTGTGGACGTATGTTTTTGTTCTGGGCCATTGTTTGCACTGTTAGACAGCTGTGTCTTTGATTGAAGTATTGACGTCTGGCATGTAAATATCAAATTATTCATTCATTCATTCGTACTTTTGAGACATTGGCAGGTGGTGCTTTAAAATGTCCCTGCATCCCAGATCACATGACCGAATCATCCCACATCCTCATCAACTTGATGAGGAAAACGCTTTTAGCAAGAATGTTTTAAAATGCTTAGCTTCATGTAAACCAAAGTGCAGTTATGCAGTTGGATAAATAAAGAATATACTTACTTTACTTGCTTAAATCATATTGACCTGGTTTACTTTTCAGAGAATCAACTGATACAATTCTTTGTTCGTGCAAGCAACCATGACCTGCCTGCTTTGCGTTCAGACATCCCAGTCGAGATCTACGTCATGGGTTCGCTCGATCGTCCTCCTCTCTTCGAAAAAGACGTCTATTCTTACTTCGTCACAGAAAATCGTGAGATAGGTTCTGTAATCGCCACGGTAACAGCCAACAGCAACGACAGCCTTACCTACCGCATCGTTCCAGGCGATCGTCCAGGTGCAAATAGCCCACCTGTTTTTGGCATGGACGATTCAGGCATGATAAAAATCATCAGTGGACTTGACCGAGAGAGTGTGGAGAAATTTGAGCTGAGCGTGCGTGCCGAAACCCGCGCAAGTCCAGGTCTAGTTGCACATACAACTGTTCTCGTACACATTCAAGACGTCAACGACAACAGCCCAAAGTTTGTAACAAATCATTACATTGCTAGCGTGGCCGAGAACGGAGCTGTCGGCGACAAGGTTGTCAAGCTTGAAGCGCACGATTTAGATGCGGGTCCCAACAGCGAAGTAACGTACGAATTTGCTGCTAAAGATGCGAAGTCGCCAAACCTGTTCAGCGTAGACTCGCAGACCGGTTGGATCACAAGTGCCGCAAGTTTCGATCGTGAAGCCAAGGCTGAATACGAGTTTGACGTGATCGCTGTCGATCGTGGAACGCCCGATCGACTGTCATCGACTGCTGTTGTGACTGTCCTTATTATCGATCAAAACGACGAGGCACCAGTGTTCAGTCAGAGTTCTTACAGCGGCGCAGTGAATGAAGACGCCTTGCCAGGAACGATCATTCTTTCGATCACGGCTGTTGATCGAGACCAGGAACCAAACAATGTCATGACGTTCCACATATCGGAGGGGGATCCGTTGGGACAGTTCAACATACGCAGGACAGGCGAAATCTACGTAAATAAGGAACTGGATCGGGAACTGAAGCCGACCTATGACCTGGTCATCTTGGCAACGGATGGAACATTTGTGTCGAGTGCTCGTGTTTCCTTAACAATTCTGGATGCCAACGACAATGCACCTGTGTGCGACCAGGTGAGAGAAGCGTGGCAATTGTTTTGCTTGTTCCTGTTGTGTTAATATCTTAAGGAAGACACAATTGAAGCAATTCTCTGCAGAATTTCACATAATTGGAACACTAGATGATGCATAATATTGACAGAGGCATGAGTGCATACCGGATTCTCATTTACAACTTAAATATGTAAATGCTCCCTAACAATAAATAGGTTCGCTGGCTGAATGAGGCACATGTTATGAAGATTTTTTATTAGGAATTTGTTTGACTGTGCTTGAATTGATGTATTTTATGTGGTATAGGATGACTACCAAGTGGTTGTGGCAGAGAATCTTCCACTTGGATCCATTATTCTTCGAGTGTCTGCACAAGATAATGATGAACCAGGAACAAGGAACTCTCGCATCGAGTACTTCTTGGAAAAGAATGAAACTGGACCATTTGCCATGCACAAGCGAACAGGTGGGGAGCATATTCTATAAGCCAGCGAGCATGTGTGAGTGAGTGAGCGAGCACATGTAAGCAGATAAGCGAATTGTCGTTGAAAAGGGCATTTCTCATTGTTCAGCTTTTTTGTCTGCTGAAGTGAAATACTTGTGTGAATTAATCCTCTGGGAATCTTTCAATTTGCCAAGTGCTTTATGTTAATCTTGTATTAATGAAGTCCTTCTCGGTGGAAACCTTAGCCAGAGAAGTCAAATATGTTGTATACTGTGTCCCAATTGAACTGATACCCTTCTTTTTATGGCAATAAATCTGTCAATTCTAAAAATAATTAACTAGAATTCATGTTTTCAGAAAATTGCATCAAATTCTATCAGCAGGGTCCAAAGTTATGCAAGTTCAAAGTTGGACAAACAAAATTCGAACTTTCCAACATGTAAAAATTTATTTTTTATTTTTTATTAAACTTTACAATTTGACAGCAGTTTACTCGAAGTGACAGTTATTGACTGATGCCTTGTGCTTTATAGTAGCATTGCATTGGAAATGATTCAATTAGATCAGATTAAGGTGGTTTCTTACATAGTTTTCTTTTGTTGTAGGAATCATTTCGCTGAGGCAAATGCTCGACCGTGAGACTCTTTCTGACTACCACTTTCGAGTGATAGCCCAGGACGGTGGTGGACTCTTCTGTATTTCCGACGTTTATATCGTCCTGAGTGACGTCAACGACAATGCACCCGTGTTCACTCAGGCGAACTACGTTGCCATGGTACCCGAGAACTACGTGTCGAAGATGCTCGTGACACGTGTCGCTGCTATTGACGCCGACCTCGGCATCAACCGACGAATTCTCTACTCAATGGAAGACACGAACCGAGTTTTTGCCATCGACTCCGTATCTGGAGTGATTACACTTTTGAAGTCGCTAGACCGCGAAGAACAGGATGCATTCAACCTTACCGTCTATGCCTCTGATCAGGTCAGTTCAACTTTGGTTACGTGTCACTTCTCTGTTGTTATTATAAGAAAACTTGTTGCCTAAGACGTGTTGGTGTGAATGACATGAGTAAGTAATGTAACTGAAATGAAACTACTTAAACAACTCACATTTTGATGAGCCTAAAGTGTCTTCAAACATTTCTGCATTCCTAAGAATGGTTGTTTATTTGTTTTTATATTGATCTATTCCAATTATTGCATGTGCAATGTCGATATGGCTTAATCTAAGGCACAACACATTTGTGTGCAAGGAACCTGTCCAAGGTTGTTACACCATGGAGTCATACTCAGCAGGCACAATACCCATTAATTACAATCCCTTTTGTTTTAAGGCATAACACAAGTGTGTGCAAGCAACCTATTCAAGGTTGTTACATAACGGAGTCTATTCAGCAGGCGCAAACCCATAATCACTGGATTACAGTCATCCCAGCATGCTACAGAATAGACCACGGTGTTCTATTCAGTAGTACCTGCACTTGCAGAAACCTCCACATATAAAAAGTTTCTTTACTTCTGGAAAAAGAAATGATTATGATTTGGGTTCGGTGTCTGTTTCTAGGGCCATCCTCGAATGACTTCAGATGCCATAGTAACTGTTATGCTGATCGACCTCAACGACAATCCTCCAGAATTCGAGCGATCCATTTACTCGTTCACCGTGAGCGAGTCGACCGCTGTTGGCGCAACTGTTGGCCGAGTCTTTGCTACGAGTCGCGATGTTGGAGTCAACGCTGCCATAACTTACGTGATTAACGAAGAAAGCACCAACTTTGCTATTAATGATCATACGGGTGAGGACTGGATGTAAAACTTGCTGAGCTGAAATTCGGTTTCCATATTCATTCATTACAAAGATTTATATAGCACCCCTTCAAGGCTACTACTCAGAAGTGTTCTTTGACCCAGGCCTGGTAAAAAGGACAGTTTTTGAGGTTAGAATAGAACGTATTGGAGTTGAGGATTTTGGAAATTATGTTAATTATGCGGTAATGACTGAGGAGGCGCGGTTCTGCCTGGTAGATGTACGGGCAAAAGGGACGTTGCTCAGTATGCATGACATGATTCAGCTACACCAAAACTTTTTTTTTTGTGAACTCGCCGCTTCCTCCTCTAGGAACCGTCAAACATAGCACCAAAGGGTTGAACCCTTCTCCAGTCTGAGGGGCCATAAGGATGGCATTATCAATTTCAAGTTACGTTAAATTGTATATAGTAAAATATGATATTATTTCCAGGTGTCCAGCTTTACTGCATGCTTCTGACCTTTATAAGGATGGTATAAACAATTTCAAGTGACTTTACAGTGTATAGTAATAAGTGATGTTATGTTTGCTTCAGGTGACATAATTCTGATGCAGTTGGTTGACTTTGAGCAAGTACGAGAGTATACGCTGACAATACTAGGCACAGACGGTGGTTCACCTCCACTCAGCAGCACGTCTATCGTCCAAATCGACATCTTAGATGAAAATGACAATGCACCAGCTTTTCTTCGACCAACATACCAGTTCAGCATCATGGAGGATGCACCCACGAACACCACGATTGTCCAGGTACTTACGTTAGATGTGTTTGTTTATGGGGAGTTCAAAAGGTTTAATTTTGCACATTTTGTAAATGACAAAATGTCAGCTGGTCAAGCTAGGTGAATGAGTTGCTCAAAAGACTTTTGTTGATAGGTCTGTTTAACAAATGACCCATTTGCTTACCTCTCTCTGTGTTAATTTGCTGCATATTACATTATTGTATTTGTATTGCAAAAATTAATATTGATCTAGTACAACCCTGAAATTGTTTTTGGTAGGTAGTTATTTAGGGCCATTCCATGCTGTTCATTTGTATGAAATGAAGTTGATTGCATTTTATTTTTAATTTTTTTAATGCCACTTAAATTAGAGTAGATAGTGCTTTTTGAGGTACTTAAAAGTTGCAATATAAGTTTCTTGATGCGTATATTTTTGCATTTTTCTTTCTGCTTAAAGTAGATGATGTATCACGATGTGTGTCTGTGTTTGGATTAGGTTGAAGCAAGGGATTCTGATTCTGGACTGAGTGGACAGGTGGAATATCATCTCATCGATCATCTGGCGAGTGATCAGTTTTCTATCGATCCAGTCACTGGTCGTCTGTTTACGGTTGCTACACTGGATCGTGAAATGGTAATTGATGTGTCATGTGGCTATTGTGATCGTGGAGAAAATGAGTTGATTGTTAATGTAAAAGAGGAAGAGGAGGAACAATCCCCAATGCTAGCCATGAGAGGCAGCCATGGATGAAAGTGTTAATGACTTCATTTGCATAGCCTTGGTATATGAAAGGAGGGGCCAACCCTTTCCATTTACCGTTTGATCTTCCCAGGTCATTTTGCTGAGTTGACTAGGATTGCAAGTGGAGTAGGAATCACAAAGCAAAATTTCTGCCTGAGCAATAATTTTAATGCCCAACCTTTAACTTAGAGTACTGCACACTCACCTCTAGGCTATCATGCTTCCTGATTGTGATTGTTATTGACTAGCTAGTAATAAGTTGGTGTGAGTGTGATGTAGCTCTGAAAATGAGCCTGCCAATTAAAACTGGAAACCTAATCTGGATATGATGTGAATTTGTAGATTGCGGTGTACAATCTTCCAGTTGTGGCAGTGGACAAGGGCAATCCACCACAGACCTCGAGCACCCAAGTGAGCATCGAGCTCATCGACATCAACGACTGTCCTCCACGTTTCATGAATGACAATTTCACCGCCTCCATCCAGGTGAGTTGATCTCGGAATCACTACACCTGGTCTGTTGTTCATCTGGGGGCTATTGTTCAGACAATTTATAACATAAAGTTGTGGCTATGGATAACCTTTGAAATACCAAAATGACTCTTTTTCAAAGTCCACACAGCTGCTTACAGTAATCTTAGGCAAGAATCAGTCAGTTAATTTTGTCATCTTCATTGTCGTTATTATCATTATTATCACTATTTTTGCATTATATATTCTATTATTATTATCACTGTCATTATATATCACTATAATTATATTATACATGCTGTTCAGATGAAGACCATTCTGTTCAATTGTTGGCTTGTGTAGGCAGGTTGGGAGCACCTCTGATGAGGTTTCTTAGAGAGGAACTACATAAATAATCACTTAAAATTACAATATCATATGCTCAGCCGCTAATACCACTGTCAGCGCTCGTAATACTCATCTGCTCATTGTCGTAATGATAATGATAATAGTAATCATCATCATTCTCTTTGTAGAGTAACTGAAATTTACTAGATTAGACAGAGTAAAATTTACTAGATTAGACAGAGTAGATTTACAGTTTGTTGCATCATCTGGAAGCAAAAGGTCATTGTTAGTCACCATCACTCACCATTTTCAGACTGATGCTTTAAGTTAGTTACTGAACTCATTTTACAGTATTGATTGTTTTCATCCAGTAATACAGTTTCAATTTACTGTAATGCTTTTGATGAGTTATGTTTTTGTCCAATCAGTTTTTAACCACTAGGACATTTTGCAAGATTTCAGTAGATAGTGGATCTAGAATCTAGCTCATGTGTGAAATATTAATCCTTATTTTTGATGATAACTGCTTATATGGGAAACTAACAGGAAGTATAAAAAAGATAACTACAAACTTTAACACTAACAGATACTGTAACAATGCCTTTTAAAAGATGTGGTTTTCTTGTGCCCTCTGCATGTGTGGTCAACTGCTTCTTAGCAATTTTACCTCGTTCTGAGATTTGAGACGTTTTTATGTGTATTTCTAACTTATGAGGTTTAAATCAAACCTGACAAAGTCACCGGTGTTGATTAAACTGTGTGATCTTAGGATATCTGCCACTGATTGCAATATCTGCCATAATGCCTCTCCACATACTTTATTTTCAGCAATTCCAGGCTTTGTTATATTTTGCTCATGGTCACTGACTGTGCTTAACTGTTTGCATTTTTGCATTCTTTTTATTTGCTTGGTTGGCTTTCTATTGATTTTTAAAGCCATAAAAATGCACCTTGTACATATACCTGCACTTCAACTCCATTTTTTTAAACTTTTTGTTGTCTTTGCTCCTGTAGAACAGTGTAGATACATAATGTTTTCATTGACCTCAACATGTTCACTCTACTTTAGCAGAACTGTTGCAATACTCATTCAGAATCGCCAAAAACTGCAGAAAATTGTCAAAATGACAAAATCCTCAAAATAACAGCAAAAATTATCAAATTAACAGCACAGAGCAAGAAAAATAATTAGAGAGAGTGATCAGATAAGTGCAGTAAATCATAACAGTAAATGAATTGTTGTTTATATAGAACTTTAAACGCAGTCTAGATTATAATGGCTCAGTGGCATATACCCTTTGCCATTTCAGTATACTATGGCGTTGCATTAGTTTCTTGTGCAGTGAGTTGAGTTTATGATTGATATTTTGACATGACTTAATATTTAGTTGGTTTACGGTCCTTACCCAGATATTTACCTATTCAGCCATGCAGTTGTTCCATGCATAAATTATCTGATGTTGTAGTTATATGATGGGATTAAGGATTTTGCTGGACCATGACTTGAATGAGTACAGTGAAGCTACATTGACAATCGCCAAATTAGGTGGAAACAGATGTGGCTGCGTCACATAGCTACATCTGTCTGTTTCCAGATGATTTTCTCCTATTAGGCCTTGTTAATGATGCCAATTCACCCTGATCTCTCAACTTATTTGATTCACTTCTAATGAAATACCAACAGTACAGATATACTAGATTAATAAAAGGTCTCATTATGTTTTTAATGAATGCTAGCTTTTTGCAAGTAGCCATGGCCAACTGCCCAGTTATTACATCCTTGTAGCATCAATCATCCCAAAGACAAGTCCTGATGGAGTTGAGGGTTCCGTACCACTAAGAACAGGCAACAGTTAACATAGTTTTGACGGTGTTATTCTCTGTTACATGTTCTTCTTTAAACTCGTTATGTTTCCTGTAATCCCATCATTATCAATTTATCAGTGGCCCTATTATTTTTCTGGGGCTTGTCGTGGACAGTTTTGAACTCGAGGCCCTCAGTGTGTCACTTTCGTTTTGCGTTTGACCTTGTTCTTTTGTTGCACGCTTAAGGTCGATGACTTCGGGAATCCGTTCCTGCCCTCCTCGCCATCCGTAAGTTTGCCAGCGCGCTGTCAACGGTGTTTGTCATCTAGGTCCTCTAGTGTCGTCGGAACGTCTTCTGTTGTTCATCTCAGTTTTACGACTACTTTGCATTTTCTGTTTTTCAGATAATTTCGCATTCTATTTGGAAAGTCTTTTGTATTGTTTTTAAGTCTTCCAATTTTTCTGCATTTTGTTCTGTTTGTTTTTTCCTTTTTGCCATTTTTTTGTGTTTTGGTTCCTTGCATGGTATTTTGTATCCCTAAATGTGGGTGAATATTTCTTATTTTAATGAATTTGATCCCCAAGTGGAGTGGATTTTTGTCATTTGAATAAATGTGTATGTAAATGTGTGTGTTTGTGTGTGTTGGCTGTTTTTTTAATGTGCTTTTTCGGGACTAAGACCAGCTAAGGAAGGAAGTCTGAAGTCTGGCAAAAACTGAAATAAGTTAGAAAGCAATGAAAGCACGTGATCTGATGTAAGATAATGTGTCTCAATAGTGGAAAGCTGAGGCAATATAAACGTCAGTTTTTGCATGTGCATTGAGCATTCAACTGACCAGCCATGATTGGTTAAGCACGCAGCTTTTAGTCACAGATTTGACTGCTCCCTCTTTAAGGACGGACCTTCAGTAAGAACCTAACATCCATTGTGTAGTGCCATCTTTAGTTGCCTTAGAATTCGCTTTGTAGTCTCTTCTGGTGTCTGCCCCTGAACTAGGTTTGTTCTTCCAGGGATGCCACTCCTAATGGTTCCAGACCTTGAACTTGAGCCTGCTTTATCCATCAGTCATCATCCAGTACAGTATCGTCATTCTAGAACTTTCTATTGTGTGCATATGGTGGCGCTATGTAAATATGAGAAATAAAAGCGGCAACGTTTAAATGTGCAGTAGTTCTGTGCATCATTACAGTTTGTTTATTCTACAACAGCTTTCTGCAGATTATTACACTTTGCATGTATTATGTCTGGATTTCCATGTCTTGTATTTTCATGTCTTGCGATGCGACAAGTTGCTAATCTTGTTGCTAAAATACTTCTCATCTAGCTTTCTGTTCTGTGTAAATTTGTGCAAGTACTGGTATGTGCATGCCCATCAAATTCTTTCTTTCTAGTTAAGACAAGGCTGAGGTTTTTTGGTCGTTTATCACATTTTCAAACAAACACAGTCCCAGAGTGTTTTTGCTTATACTCAGCTCTCAGGCACCTTTTGTCACTTGTTGCTTGCATCAACAAGAGTTCAAAGACTTTTGTGATAAGTGAGGATTTGAAACTTGGTCCCAGAGTTGAACCTCTGATTCAGTAATTATAGTTCAGGTCTGCACTGGATCGATTTAAGATAAAGAAAAATTAATAAGCTGACAGTAGAGTACTCTCATGCTTAAGGCGGCAATCCTCATTGAGCACTAATGAGTTAGACCACATTCCTTAATCACAGTCCTTCGAACAGTACCAAAGCAACAAAGCAACAGAAACCGGAAGAAACAGGCTAATTAATTTTGTTACATGGCTTGTTTATGTTTTTAACCCGAGGTGAATGTGATTCTCAGGATTAGTGCATTGTAGATTTAAAATACTCCATGAAAAAAGTTGCACTGTTTTAAATCACATTAAAGTATTTTATTATTATGACGTAACTCTTCAAAAAGTGTCCATTTGAAAGATGTTTGGGAATGTTGTACATGTGGATTATTCCTAGATTATTTTCTTTTAGTTGTAGGGTTTGGTTCGAATTTTGTGATCTTTGTTAAATTGTTTTATTCCATGAGGGTCCCATTTAAATTGGGTTTTTGATATGTTGTAGCCAACGCTATACTTGCTAAGTGCATTCATTTCCTGTGTTTTTCATGCATGGATAGCATTTTGCTTTTTATAGCTGATGCTTGTTACTCTAAAACAGTTTATCTGAATAAATGCATTACTCTCTGAATTTAACAAATGTCGCTGTCTTCCTAACTTCATTCTCTGTGATGTTTAGGCTGACATCAGCCTAGGATCGAGCGTCTTCACTCTTCGAGTCACCGACGAAGACCTCGAGCCAAACGGAGAGCCATTCATCTACGACATCATCGAAGGCGGCCAACAGAAGTTCTTCATTGATCGTAAAGGAGTCATCCGAACCGCCTCGATCTTCAACCGATCGATCAAGGACGTCTACACGATCACCGTCCGAGTTCTCGACAACGGATCGCCGCCGCTCTTCTCCGACGTCGACGTGACCATCTACATCTTTGAGCAGAGCACGTCACCTCCCGTCATCACGCCGCTCCGGGTGACGGTGACAGCTTTCGACGACAGCTTTCCAGAGGGGATCGTGGGACGTGTCACCGCGACCGATCCAGACACTCATGATCAGCTGATATTTTCGATCGTCGATAGCCGTCACCTCTTCGACATTGACTCAATGGACGGCACCATAAGGACAATCCAGACGCTCGACGCCGGCGAGTACACAGTCAACGTGAGCGTGACAGACAGCAGGTTTGTGCGTTACGCCGAAGTGCGGATGGTCGTCGAGAGCATAACGAGCGACATGGCCGACAGTGCGGTCGTCGTGCGTTTCGAGTACATGGATCCGGAGAAGTTCGTCGACTCCTACCTCCACATGTTCGTCTTGGCTCTGAAGTCAGAGTTGGCCGTTCGTGAGCGTGACGTCCGCATCCTGAGTATCCAGCCGGCATCCGGAACGGCAGTCCCGACCGGTCGAAGACGTCGAAACACGGAATCGCATCTAGACGTGCTGATCGCAATCCAGAGGTCGCCGAACAAGTACTTCAAGGGCAACGCTCTGAAGCGGCGCCTCGAGCAGTCTCAGAATGCCGTGGAGCAGGCGTCGGGTCTGAAGATCGTCAAGGTGTTCAACAGTGTCTGTACGAAGGACACGTGCAAGGAGGGCGACTGTCAGACGGCGTTTGAGTTCGACAATGACAGTCCGTACACGATACTTACGGACGCGGAGAGCTACGTCATGGTTCCTTTCAGTTTGACGTACAAGTGCGTCTGCAAACCAGGATCAACAGGTGGGTGAATCAGTCTTCTTTGGGTGGTCATTGGATTTAGTGCACACTGATATTCACCGTGCCCTTTGAAAGGAACTACTTTTAATTGCAGGTAATTTCAGGTATTACGATTATTTTTGCACTGTTCATGGTGTAGATGGGTGATTGTGTAGAGTACACAAGACCAATGAGAAAAGGTTAATTCATTCATTCAGTTGATTCAGTCATATTGCCATTCCATTCATTCATTAAAATATTCATTATTATTAATTAATTAATTCAATTACTCCATTAATTGTTGCCCAGGTCCTCTGTGCACTGAAGTCTTGGACGTGTGTAGCCCGGGTCTTTGCAAAGAGCCAAAGATCTGCAACAGCAATGGTCAGTCCTACACATGCTCCTGCCCTGAGGGTCGTGCCGGTGAAGATTGCAATGACGTCGTCGATCCGCCTTGTACTGACGCCATCTGCAGGAGTAAGTGACAACTTCATTGATGGATTGATTGATTGATTGATTGATCGACAACTATAATCCTCTGGTTGTAATTTTATGTTGAACCGTCAATGAGAATCCATTGTTTGTGTGCAAACCGTGACTCTTCTAGTTTATTGTGCATTGTTTTGCTAAATGAGGTAACATTGTAGTTCTTAGTGACATGTACCATCACCTTTTTGTACCTTAAATTACTAATCTGACCAAACCTGATGAACCGAAAATTGAACTGCTATGATTGGTGGTTTATCAAGTTTAAAATCTGCTGCGATCTTTACATCTGTTTAGACTGTTGGAATTGTGTTGTATGTATTCTGATAATAAAATGCACTATATAAATGCTCCAGTACTAACAGACAGCCCTTTTTTGTTGTTGTATGTTTCTGTCATCATAAGTTATTTTTCTCCTTTGTTGTTGCAGTGTTATTCTGATGGTTATCTGTTGTCTTGTGTTGTTAGAAGATAAGCCGGTGACGTTGTCCGGATTCAGTTACATCCGTTGGCGGCTGACGGTTTCAATGGAAAGGCGGTTGAGTCTGTCGCTGGAGTTCAAGACGGTTCAGCAGAAAACGAGAATCATGCATGCAGTTGGTCGGGTTGACTACAGCATCCTTGAGGTCAGCTAAACCACAATTCAGTCTATTTGCATGTATGTACCGGTATGTGTGTGTGTGTGTGTATATTGCGTGTATGTGTGTGGTGTGTTTGTGTGTGCAAGGTAGGTCACTTGTTTACTCTTCTGAAACATGATCCATTATTGATCCTGGGTTGAACACAACCACAGTATCGAACAACTGGTGTACAAAGTGAAAACGATTACCTTACCATGTTACATTACCTCATAACCGTAGTATAAATACTTTGCCATGTTATCTTGCCATGTTACCGTAACCACAGTTTTCTAACCATGTTACCGTATTATGTTACTTTACCACGTTATCTTATCATGTTACCGTACCATGCAACCTTTACCATGCTTGAGTTTGATTTTGCTATGTCTGTGGTTGACTTAGATTGACGATGGAGTGATCCAGTTCCGTTTCGACTGTGGCAGTGGTCCGGGTGTGGCACGGATCACCAAGAAACTAGTGAACGACGGTCAGTGGCACATGGTTGTGGTTGAGCGGACAGGGAGGTCTGTACGCATCGTCCTGGATGGTCAGCACTCGGCCGAGGGAAGTGCTCCCGGACCACATGACATCCTCAACCTGGACAGCAGCGACGTCTTCTTTGGTGCCGAGGTGGAGACGCTGGCGCCGGGTGTGGAAGACATTCGCCAGGGGTTCATTGGTTGTATGCAGAAGATCAAGGTCGATCATGTCGATCTGCCATTCTCAGGCAGCTCTTCCGTAGCCGTACTTCAGCATCTTCAAGACGTTGATTTCCACTGTCGAGGCGTTTATGTTCCAGGTGAGTAGCAACCAGATGAAGGTGAGCTAATGTCATGCTCAGGGTAAGTTAGGAACCTGTTTAGCACTTTAACGCGACTGGGAAACCAATGCAGCTCGTCGTTGAAGTGGAAGTTAATGATTTTTGAAGAAAATGTTAATAATTTTTCATGGTGACTTCACTCAGTCTTCTTCTTATTTCTCTTCCATCAGTTTCCCGATGAGGCCCTTATGAAGCCTCTCCAGTGTTCTCTATTCCGTACTATGCTGCCGATCTTCGTTATGTCTGTAAGGTCTTCTTGGATGTTGTCCAAGGTCTTCCGTTGCCTTCCCCTGCTCCTCTCTCCCTCCAGTTACCGTGATGCATTTCTCTCTCCCGCCATCCGTCTCACATGTCCGTACCATCCAAGTCTTCGTCTCCCAATTCTCTCTATGGTCTCCTCCGCTCCGAGGTCTTTCCTTATTTTGTCTCTCCTGCTTCTACCCATGATTCTCCTCAACCACCCCATTTCTGCACCAATAGTCTTCTCTCATCCTCTTTCCTCAGGCACCAGCACTCCGATTCGTATAGTAGACTTCACTCAGTATTTACCAGTAACTCTTGTAACTATACAACTCCTGTTATGAGTTAATTTAGAGTTAAGTCAGGTTGAGGTAACAATTGGTTTTTCACGTAACTAATGTTAATCATTCATTGATTTTCACGTAACTTTTGTTAATCCTTAATTAATTTTTTTATGTAACATTTGTTAATCCTTAATCGACTTCCCATGTCAATGTGATCTTTTGATGTTCACTAAAACCTCCTTTGTGATATGCTTCAACATAACGTTAGTTCTGATATTATGGGGTCGAGGATATTTATCCAAGTTTTAAGTAATCAGTAAAAACGTAACCTTTTTATGGCGCAACTTTGTTGTAACAGACTAGTCGCCATGGTTCTCAAAGTTAGTACTTTTAAGCAAATGCCAGTGTGTTGGTTTATTTTTCCCAGCTGATAGTCACCTTTTAGCTATTGTCTTTTACAGGTATCTGCAGCAGCGCTCCATGTCGAAATGGTGGATCCTGCTTTCCACTCGGTGTCGACACCTACATGTGCAAGTGTCGCAATCGGTTTCTTGGTGCTGTTTGTGAGATAGACACCAACCCCTGTGCCTCAAATCCCTGCCTGAATGATGGTAAGTTTCCCTGAAAAGGCATCAGCCAATCAAGCAAAAATGAACACAGTCAGGCTGTAGCTTAATGACGTTGTGTTGCATGCTTGTTCTTAATTAACATTAATCCAAGAACTTCTATAGTGCCACGGAAATAATGCTCAACTTAATGAGCAAGCCAAATTCCTTGCGAGTCAGGTCGAACGCAAGAGGGAAATTCAAGATGATATGGAATTGTACGAAGGAAACAAGTCCAAGAAAAGATGGTAGTAATTAGTATTCTTCATCTAATTGGCTATGCAGCAGAAGTATATAAAATGCTATGATATATCACTATTACGTCTGATATATATATATGCTCATATATATATATATCGATGTCCAACCACATCCCATGTACAATACATGCTGATTGATGAGTAATTAAGATAATGTTTATGAGTTATTTACTATCATTGTTCTCATTAGAACGGGTCATTATACTATTTCTATGTAGAATTCGTGGTAAATAATTCTTGTCATCTAATTAGCATGAAACTGATGTTAAAGGAATCTCAAGATTAGATTAAATTAGATTTGTGGGAATTGATGTCAGTTAATTGTTATTCTGCAGGTGAATGTGAGAACGTGCTCAGCGACTTCAAGTGCAAATGTCCGGGTCGAGTAAAGGGCAGCCGATGTGAGCTCAACAAGTTCTGCGATCCGAATCCGTGTAAATATGGAGCAAGGTGCGCCGATGGAATCAACGGACCGACGTGCGAATGTCTCAAGGGATATCAAGGTGGGAAAAGAGGGAAAACGGGAAATATGAGAAAGTAGCAGTCTTCTTAGGTGTGGCTGTGGTCTCTGCAGACTGGGCCTGTTGTATCTGGGTAGGAATGGAATCTTGGTTAAAATGGGAAGCAAGTCTCTTAATAATTCAGGATAACTGGCAAAAATGTGGATCTTGCGTTTAGAATAAGAGGGAAAGCTTGCTGTAGCCAAGTTCAAGATAAAAAATTATATACTGGTACAGCAATCTTAAAAATTAATCTAAGAATGGAAAATGGGGATCTTAATTAGATTCTGAGTAAGATGTAAATTGGTGAATTTTGCTTCAAATTCAGGTGGTGTATTTCTTATATGTGTCCTGAGTGGCCGATGTTGGTAGCCTGGTCACCCCGGCGCCTGGGTTCGCTTCCCGGTCGGGTCGGTTTATCAGAGAAACATCTTACTGCGGTGGCTGAGTCGCATTAGAAAAGTGGACTAAATACAACACACAACACAATGAATATACTGGGCCGGTGGTTTGGGGGTATCAATGCTTTGCAGCTGGAGGGTTGCGGGTTCGAATCCACCTCAAAGCCGCCGTGTTGCCGGGCAAGTCCTTCACTTGCAATGCTCATGCGTGACGTGAAACTCCGACTCAGCAGAATCCATGCTCTGAATGGGAAATCTGGTAGGGGCGCTATAACAAGTGTTCAAATACAATACAATACAATACAATGTTCAAAGACATGTTTACTGGTACACAGATACCTAATCAGTATCATATGCGGTCTTGGAAAATCACCACAGAAGTTCTGAGGATAGAAAAGACCTAATACTTTACTGTGTCTACGAAGCTGCCATATTTGTATAAAACCTTTGCGACACAATGCTTTGGTAATAACCGTAACTAATTGTTGTTTGTTTTGTGTTGTTTAGGCGACTTGTGTGATCGTGACGTTGACGAATGCCGACAGAATCCATGCTCTAATGGTGGGAAGTGTCACAACCTACATGGCAGCTTCATCTGCAACTGTACCTCCACAAGTTCAGGTGAACTGTGTGACACCCTCATCTATCCGATGGTTGCTTCCAGTCCGTGGAACATCCGGGTCGAGGAAATCATTGGCATCGTCGGTATGGGATGCAGGAACTATTTGATTAATTAAATTACCTTTCTGTTTTAATATTGTCATTTGTTGTGTTATGTTATAAATCTTATGATTTCTCTTTTGACAGAAATACTTTGGACTTGTGACAGAGTAGTGTTATTGATTCCATGCTATTGTTTCTGGAAAGCATTTGTAGTTGTAGTATCCAGTGTTTACAGCTTTTAACCACGAGCTGCATTGGTTTCCTCTAAAGCCAGTTTTCAACTTTTAATTTGCAAAGCACTAGCTCAGTAATACTGTGGAAGTTCATGTTGCTTGTTGAACAAGTTTATTTCGAATCTGGTCCTTACAATATTGTATATCTTGACCTATTGTCCTGAAAATATTCTATATGTCACTGTAGGGTCCTGAAAATATTCAACATTTAATTGTAGGGTCCTGAAAGTATTCTGGCTGTTGTAATACTGTCCTGAAAATATTCTATATGTTGTTGTAGGGTCCTGAAAATACTCTATATGTTGTTGTAGGATCCTGAAAATATTCTTTGTTGTTGTTGTAGTGGCAGTCGTCGTTCTGTTGCTTGCCGCTCTGATTGTCATCTTCGCCTGTCGTTGTCATCGCCAGAAGCAGCGGCGCAGACGTCTGGAGCAGCGCTGCAAGCTCGACGACGGCGACATGTTCGACAAGCACCCGAGCCAGGAGTTACGCGAGAACGGACGCAACGTCCTGCTCATGAGCTCACTCGACCGCAGCAACCACGAGCACGACCGAAGCGACTCCCCAGAAGGCGACCCACCAAAGCCAAGTCCCCAGCCGCCCCCGCTTCCTCGACGCCCAGTATCCTACACCCCAAGTGCAGCAGACTCCTTCAACACCCTCAACGTGCTCAATGCGGACGTCGCTCGAAACTACGGCAGTGCTGCAGACGATCTGGAAAATGCAGGAACGTGCAAGCGGACTGAAACGCCAGTTTTCCTGCAGAACTGTGAGGTGCAGAAATCCCCGCGGACTGTCCGTATGCTTCCAAAGCCGCCCATAGACGAAGATCCAACCCTGAAAAACTTGAACAATCTCAACAAAGTGGAGAATTACAGGAAAAGTGCGTAGAAGTGATAATTATCGTGACAGTGATGATTACTTTAATGACGATGCAATGATGTGCTAGATAGCAACGCCACTAAAGGAGTTGTTTGAATGATTAGCTGTTAAGCCCCATTAGTTAGTGTTCTCTCTGGTTCTGCCATCTACCGGGAACTGATGTCCATTAGATCTGCATTACCTGGTGGCCAAAGACCATTCGTGCACCTCCTGTCAAAACTCTTTACTATGACTACATTACTTTGACTACTTTACTATGACTACTTTACTTTGACTACTTTACTTTGACTGCTTTACTTTGACTACTTTACTATGACTACTTTACTTTGACTACTTTACTTTGACTACTTTACTTGGACCACTTTACTTTGACTGCTTTACTTGGACCACTTTACTTTGACTGCTTTACTTTGACTACTTTACTTTAACTACTTTACTTTGACTGCTTTACTTTGACTACTTTACTTTGACTGTGGTTGCTCTTGAAGCAACCATCGATTGCGCCTCTGAATCCCTGAGTGGCGCTTTATAAACGTTTGATTACAATTACACATTACGGTTACAATTACAAATTACAATTGATGCCATGTGCATTATGATAAATGTACTGTGAAAGTCTTCAAATTAGATTGGATTTTTGAAACTTCGTTTTTCTTTTTAGGAACTGACCTGTATCTTAGAATAATACTAAAGCAACAGAGGTCGTTTGATTGGATTGGATCAGATAAATAATTTTTTTCTGGCACAGATCCAAAGAAGTTGATTCCGTCGGCAAATCCTTCGATGCAGTCTCTGCAGCTGCTTCATTCTGGTGCCTCCATCACTAGCCTTCCTGTCTCCGAATCGGAGGACGACCTGCAGAGTAAGTCTCCATCCAATTACATGCATTATGAATAATTGTTTTAAGTGGACGAGACCTTTACAACAAGAGGTACTCTTACTGTGAAATGTTTAAGAACAAGTGGGATGAGTCAGTGCTGGTGTGTGGCTTGTTGGAACTGCATCAGCCGGCTCTATGAACCCATGTAACACAATGGTCTAACGGTAGACGTGGTTGGCCTTAATCTAATGAATGCAGGTTTATGCCTGTTGACTCACGTGTAACAGACTCCGTGTAACAGCCCTGGACTTTGGTTCGTATACTTGTCTGTGACCAAGCAGTAGAAATGGTGACCAGTATAACTATAAATGATGGGAAGTAATAACAGCAAGTTTGTGTGCTGCACTGACCCCATGTCCAGGACTTTGCATTTGTCCAATAATTAATTAATGTTTTTATCCCTCTTGACAGCAATCACTTGAACTACAAATTATAGACTAGTTATTGACTATTGATGTGTTTGGTGCTGCTATAACATATGAATACTGTTTGCTGTTTAACGTCTTCATTGTCTAATCGGAGTTCTTCACTTGAACTGCAGCTCAGGTTGATAACATCCAGAAGTCAGGTAGAACTACGTGTTATAGTGAATGTTCAGGTCTTCTGTCAAGTCTAGTGAAATGTTTATCAGCTGCATGTCTAGAGCAACGCTCACTTTTTCTCTAGTTTGATTGTGTAAAAAAGGTTATCTTGGACAAACATTAATAACTAATGGTGCTGTTCTTTAACAAGTATTTTTTAACAAATATAACTGAATTATGTGAAGAGATTAACTTGTGTTTAAAAGACTAACGTTATGTTAATTAAAAATATGTTGATTAAATGGATTAACGTTTATTTACACTATGTTGAATTGGTTTTACTTACACTATAATATTTGAGTAATTATTGGAATTTTCTTATATATATATAACTATGTTAAATAATTTGATTAAAGAAAAGTCTTCTGTTTAATTTAAATAATAAACTCTTTTTTAACATTAAATAATTTACAAGACATAAGTTTTCATTTGCTTAAATCAAGAATATTGCTAAACACAGTTTTTAGCATCAACTTTTTTAATGCAGATTTTCACCTAAACAGCTTTATTGATCAGGAATTAAACATAACATTTGCTTCAAGTCATGCAGCATTTACCATTGTCATTTTAACATTTTTAGTTCGTTATGAATTTTAGTAACTTTTTGTAAACTCATTTTTGTTTGGTGTATAACTGTAGAGAGTTTCTTTGGATTTTTAGTCTATAAAAACCATAATTTAATTGTTGTAGAGAATCAGTTGATGATGGCATGAAATCTTAATTCATGTATATTTCTTCTAATTTCTGTCTTCTAATTTGTAACACGAGAATCATTGATTAATTTCAGTTTTTCTTGGTTAAGCATGCTATTACTGTCCAATCTTTCACTTCTCTCTTTTATCTCAGATTATTAATTTTCTCTCGTTTTTCAGTCAAGAGCAGTAACGACGGTCTTCAATTAACACTAATGGAACTTAGTTTTGACTGTTGCATGATGTAGTCGGATGAGGTTTTCAGTTGCTGTTAATGTATTGTAATCATAAACTCAAGCTTTTCTAAAGGCACTACTCAAAGGCTAAGCATAGGGCACCAGCTTATTCATGAGTGCTGTGTCAGGTCAGAGGGGTTGTCAAGAGATCTAGCGTGAGGAACAAATACAATTGGCAGAAGAGAGAAGGAGACGGTGGAACTGTTATTGTGGGTTTTGTTTAGGTGGGAAGGCAGAGTTTTAGGCATTTTGTTTTAAGCAGTGTTTTAGGCAGTGTGGTTTAGGCAGTTGATTGGATGGATCAGGGTAAAGATTTTTGAGAGAGTGAAACCTGCTTTGAATGGAAAGCATGAGGAGTAATAAACAGAGGCGCTTGAGAGACGATGATCTGTGAAGAACAGGAGGTTTGAGGAATGGAGCATTTGCGGAATTCAGAAAAGAGATTAATTAGCGAATAGAAATAATTGAGAAATATTGGGAAAATTGATTTTAACTGAAAAATGTTGTGAGTTGGATATTGTTGTCCAAACTTTAAAGTTCTATCTAAACATATGTGTAGTATTTGTCTTGCATAGTTATGCTCAGTTGTCTATCACTGACTTGGTATATGCATCATCCCCCCATTCTAAATCGGTAAAGCAGTCAGTCGTGATTCGTGAATGTGTGCAAATAAACTTCTCATCTCGGGCTAAATGCTGAACTTGTATGGAGTCGTTATGTATTGAAAAAATCCCCAATTCCCCATTTTGTGGGCTTCACAAAACTTATTATATAAAATGCTGCTGGCTACTTGTAGTGTGAGGATAGAGGATTTAAATGTATTGTAATAGTAGTTGTATTGTTATTAGGCTGTTTTGAGATGAGTACTTTCCCATTTGTACTTACTGGTATCCTTTAAATTTGATTTTATTAGTCATATTAGCATTGGTTATGGTTATGGTTCAATTGTTAGAGTTATTGATGTTCATGATGTTAATTAATAGTGGTACTGGCATTCGTGTTCTGGTTTGTTACTAATTTTGCCGTAGTTGGTCTCAGTGTTATCATCAGTGTTAGCATTTAAGTAGGTACCTCTTATCTTATCTTAACTTATTTAGTCTTTGTTTTCTGAGTCACATGGAGAAATATCTGAAAATAAAGATATTTGGCATGTGTACTACTGTACTATGAAGTGACTTAGTGAAGTTTATGCCAAAACGGCCTTAATTTAATTGCTATTTAAGATTTCTTTTTAAATTTTCATTTGATTGACGTCTTTGCTATGAATTAATTTTAAAACTGAACTGCAAGGACTACATTTAAAATTAAATTGCCAAACATATGGAACTATCCTAACATGAAAGCTGTCTTGATATGTTCACAGAGAAAATCTTGTCTTCAGTAATATGATAGATGTTAATGAAATATTAACAACTAAGAACTCTTTCATTTTGTTATGACACATGGGAATGAATATTAAAGCCTCTTGCATTCATTTTTAATAAATATAAAGAAATTTTTTTAAAACACAATGTCATTGTTTATTTTTTAAGGTTATCACTGGGATATGTCTGACCTCAATCCAGAGTCAACACTGTATATTCCTAGTGGGGTGGGCTCTCCCGCTTCCTTGCGGTACAAATACATGGACGAACTGGATGGGAACGAATCGGAGTATGTCGGCGACTCGGAATTCACGGAAAACGAGTGTGGAAACGACGACGTGGAGATGGAAGCCGACACCTATCCAGGTCTGTCATTCAAGGACATCCTCGCAATGAAGGACGAGCTGAACTACGGTTCGGACGAGTTTCGGCCGCACACCAAGTACAACCTCCACCCAAACAATTACCTCCCCGACCACAACGTCTCGCTTGGCAGTCCTCTCGGCGACTGGCCGGGCGACGAGCTACCAGAGGTCGCTAGTCTCAACGGCAACTATAACAGTGCAGACTACATATGTCGAGACGACGACGATGACGTCATTCACTACGGATTTCCACGGCCGAAGTCGCCTTCCAAGTTCAACCGGGACAGTTACACGGATACGGAGGCGGGGCCGAACATTCTTGACAACATGAGCATCTCGGTTGTGAGTGGGGGCGGTGGGTGCAAGTCCCCGAACGGTTCGCTGTCGGATCTGTCTGGCGTTTGCATGATTGAGGACAGCGAGGCGAATAACAGCGACGAAGAGAATGCGGACGAAACGCTTGAAGTGAAGAAAAGACTTTTGACGACGTCTAAAACGAGCACTCAGGTCTGAACTAGGTCACTGCATGTCGTGGTTGGCAGTGATATCTGACCATTTGACAAATGTCGCCATAATGTTCGCATTCTGAGTCATTTTTGTGAGAAAATTCATGTCTGATTAGTACATAATTTTTCTAATGATTTAGAATCAGGGAATACCTGATGTTGTTTTCAGCTGAAAGAGCCTGGCTGTATAATTACCAAGAAAAATAATCCTTTCAGTTGAAAGAAGGCCAGATGGAAGAAGGCTAAATGAGAAATATCCTTTGTCTTACAGGAAAACAGACAAAACTTTGAGTTTCAGTTTAAAACGAAGGTAAACCAGAAGAAAAAGCCAGGTGATCATTTTCAGTTGAACATTGACCAATAAAAGTTCATCCGGTAATTTGACACCAGTTTCAAAGTTGCAATGAGTTTGTCTGGCCAATTATTTGAAGACTATTAACTGTGACAATTTAGTTGAAGAGGCAAAACCAGCTACAAGGCTATGTTGTAGGCATTTCTGTTACTTATTACTTTCTTCCGTTGGCAAAAGCTGTCTACAGAGAAGGGGATGATTTTTCTATCGTGATT
Organism: Aporrectodea caliginosa; assembly: GCA_020284085.1. NCBI lineage: Eukaryota > Metazoa > Annelida > Clitellata > Crassiclitellata > Lumbricidae > Aporrectodea > Aporrectodea caliginosa. The sequence continues at coordinate 1,701 of JACEVL010000409.1, read as the reverse complement.
TCCGTGTGACTTAAATTTGCGATTCTGTAAATGTTTCTGTGCTAATTGTACAATTGACAATTCGGACAATGATTGATGGAGAACAAAGACTTGGAATTTAGACCAACTGCTGATGTCACTTTCTCACTTGAATATCAATATCAGTCGCCTTAGCATTGTCGTTTACGGGATCTGCTAGATGCCCTGCAAAAACTAAGGACAGTTGGGAGATTTCTACCGTGCGTCTTTTTTCAGATTTGTCAGAGACATAGTTATCATTTGAAAGATTCTTATGCCAAGTTTATTTTGAATTCGATTATGATTAATTTTATGTTAATTCTAGCAGATTATTTGTATTTGTGTTTCGATTGGTAATATATACCTGGTCTGTACGTTGAAATCATGATTAATTAGAACATTTTACGGTGAACTTATATTCAGAAACTGGGGCTGTCATTTCAGAAATCAGGACTACAATTTTGCTTCTTTTCTTAAGACCTCAATCTCTGTTTTTAATAGTCTGTGTCAAAACTGAGTGGGGGTGATAAACTGAAGAAGCCATAATGTCTGAAGTGAGGACAGACGAAATTCTTATCCACAGCACGTTGACTGAAGTCCTCGTCTTACCATTTGCTTCCGTCTACAATGTACAGTAGATGCGCTCATCTTGTGGCTGAATTTGCTAGAGGATAGAGGTCTTGAAGTATCTTGCTGAGCACTGTAGTTGGGATTGAATCCAATACATTATGGTTGACAATTAGACTCTTGTCTCATCAGTTTTGTCAGGAAATGAATTTTGTGACCGCCGAGTATAAAAACGTTGGTCTCTTTTGAAAGCCTTGTTACTGCCAAACCCAGTAAAATAAAGAACTTACTTGTCATCTCGGATTTAAAGACTTGCATTAACTCTATCTTCTGCAAAGATGTGTGCTTATCATTAGTTGGTTTCCTTTCACAATCCTCATTCTCCTTCCAGTTTTGTCTATTTCTGCTGCCTTTCTCAGACATCCGTCCCAGCAACGTTGCTCCAGCTTATATTTAGATTGCATTTCATCATAAATTATGACTAGGCTTATAATCTTGCACAGAGTTGCTCATAGATAGCCTACTATAAACTGTTGCATTTTTTAGCGCTCCAAAAGTCTCTTCTCGTGTAAGTCCTTAAATACACATCAATGCAATTAGAAATCTGAGCCACGCTATTCGAGTTTTATGTAAAGTGGGGATTGCATGTAAGGTCATGTCTGTTTAGGTCATTTTGTGATGTAGGCTGGTTGAGCTCCCACACAATTTTACTTTGCACCATCTACATGTAGTTAAATGATGTAATTAAATGGTAATTCTGTTTAAGGATAGAACTAAAATGATCATAGTGACGAGGCTTTATTTTCCAGGAAAATTATACCCAATTATTTTAACTTTATTTCCTGTTAGATCATTTCTAGGTAAAAAAATAAATATGCTTTCATGGTTTCTTTTACTTTTCCTGAAGCACACAGTTAATTCATAAATTTGCATACCATATTCTGCATCTAAATTTTTCAAAAGATATGAGTTAATTTTGGGACTTAACAGTATTAGTTGAGGATACGCCATGTATTTAATTCATTTGTTGCAATATTTGGAAAATATTTGCATTTTTTGGCTAGAGCTGAGTTAAATGAAAGTTTGTTGCCAATTGGAATTAATTGTTTAGTAAGACATAAGAGCCTGTGTTCAGTT